>VDCT01000301.1:0-44112 GCA_009763385.1 Coix lacryma-jobi var. lacryma-jobi
CGCTCGGCACACCCGGCTTTCCGAGGCCTACTGTACCTAGATTTGCCTTTTTCTCTCTCACACTCTCTCTTTGTCTCTGTCAGCGAGGCCCACTGGTCAGGCGACCAAGTTACTAGGCGAGGCTAGGCTCGGCAGTCAACGATGAACTTTGGCGCCGTTGTCGTTGACTGGCCCTAGCTCGTCGGTGGCAAAGCTTCCGGTGACGCCGAGACCACCACTGGACGCGGGTTTGCGAGGCGAACACGACTAACTGACTTGCTGAGCCAGAGGGATACCGGAGCAAGCTCGACGGCAGCCATGGTGGAGCGGCGGCTCTGCGATGCGACGGCGAAGCTCTTCGCGGCGAGCTTGAGGCTCGGCGAGACTAACACTAGCCCAAGCAAGTCCTAAGCGACCTATTGGGGCGACTTTCGAGCCTCATCATTCCCGGCATTGCCCGGAGCGATGCACGACGGCGGTCCACGGCGGACATGGCCGTGACAAGGCTCGGTTCCGGCTGAAACATGGCGAAAGAGAGGTCTCCATCGAAACCTAGGAAACTTCAGCGGTAGAGAAGACTAGAACAGGGCTTGGTTTGGGATGGCTTGGCCGGAGATGGCCGGTTCACGTGAAAGTCACGGTGGCGGCCATGGCGAGAACCCGAGGATAGCACTCGACGTTCTGTCGGCTAGAGAGGAAAAGAGGGGGAACCAACCCTGGCAGGTGGAAGAGGAGGTCAAGGCGGAGAGGATGGCGGGAGGAATCGGGCGGCGGTGCGGTGAGTAGCGAGTAATCGCTCGCCGGAGTTCGGCGGGCGGCGGCGGTGCTTTGCTCTGGTGAAGATGGGGTGGAGTGGAGCGAGGGAGAGAGTGAGCGATGAAATGCTCTTTTGGCTTGCGAGCACGAGGCGGAGCGAAGACAAAGGGAACGAAGGGCTGGGTGCATTGCACCAGGCCAATTCCCGTCGGGGAGGAGCTCCCGACCGGGCGAGGCGGCGTCAGGCATCGTGCGCCACGCGGCGAGCGAGCACCGGGCGCCAGGGCGACGTGGCGAGTTTGGCGCAAACCACGGGCGGCGATGACAGTGGTTTGACCGGCCGGCGAGGCGGTTTCTCGCGGCAGCGGGCGGTTTCTGCCGGCGCGGAGGGAGCGGCGTGCGCGCGGGGGAGAAGGAGAGGCTGACAGGCCGGGCCCACTAGGGTTTAAACTAATGAAGTTTGGTTAAAAACTTTGGTGCTCCATAACTTCCAATCTATGCCGAATTAGGAAAAGGTCCTAAAAGCAAAGTTGCTTAGAACTTTGTAAGAAACAAATCATCTTTAAGGCTCAAGTCCAAATTCTGCCTAGAAAAAGAAATTTACTTCTAATCCATTTTTCTAATGCAAGAAATCACATTTTAACAACTTTTTCTGAGAAAGTGCTTTTTAACAAAGTTGCTCCTTTCATCAAGATCTACAACTTTGTTTTAAGGCACTAAGCCAGAAACAGAAAGCAAAACAAGGTTACACTAGAGACTATGCAAGGACTTAAGCACTTATTCAAGCATATGCATATGAAATGATGAGATGCTATGCTTATGCCATGACAAATTATGCAGTTTAAGGAATGCTCAACACCGAGGGTGTTACAATCATCGCTTCAATCCAACTAATCCATGAGAAATCCGAAGAACACTAGAAAAGGGAAAGAAAGAAGAACGAAAACGATTTCGACCCGATCTACTTGTTCGTGAGGGTAGAGATGAATTCCTTCGGTGGAAATGTTCTCCTCACTTCAAAGAACAAGTTGATTCAAACGGAATCACAAAAGACGCAGCGTAGAGGGAGATCGAGTGAGGGGAAAATCGTGGAGAAAAGAAGAACGCGAAGAACAAATTCAAAACGCGAATTCAACCATGAATTCAGAGGAATGGATAATTGATTAATCACTTGGTGTCGGGCTACAAGCCAATCCTAGCAACACAAAGCTTGGATGGCAAAAAGCACAAGAACAAGAGCCAACTCTCCCTAACCCTAGCCTTCTCTCACAGAAACAAAATGAGAGAGACACCACCAAGAACTCCCAAGGATGCAGCTGCCCTAGCCGCCCCCCTCATATATATAAGCGCACGTCCGAAGACCAAAACGCCCTTACATTAAGCACTCAACCCAAATACCCCCAGGGGTAAAACCGTCCAGACTTGACAGTTTCGATCCGACGGCCATGCCCGCACATCCGGTAGCTTCGCCTCGACGCGACCTCCCTGATGCCGCCACGTGCCGTCACGTCGACCACCGCGCGTTCCTCATGGATAGCTTCGCCGCCGCGCCAGCCTCTCCACGCCGCCACGCGTCGACCGTCCTTTCGGACCAACCCCCGGTTTTGAGGCCCAAACCGGGAAACCGTCCACCCCGAGTTTTGTGGCCCAAACTCGGAAACCCGCACGCCCAGGTTTTGAGGCCCAAACCTGGAAACCGTCCTTGCCAAGTTTTGAGGCCCAAACTCGGAAACCGGCCACCCTGAGTTTTGAGGCCCAAACTCGGAAACCATCGATGGTAGCTTTTTGAGGCTCAGCTACCGAACCCGCACCGTAGACGGGATGTGGTTCGCACACCCCGACCACCGGCATTGATGCCGATGCATGTCCAGCCTCCACGCCGGGCACAACGCCTTCGCCTTCCTTCTTGACTTGGCCGACAGCACTTGCGCCGCACGCAAGCCCGTGTCCGACCTCCCGCCAAGTGACACGACTCCAGCGCCTTCCTCCCGACTCAGCCGATGCACCGCACATCCCCATGTGCTCCTGCTTGCCGATGCCACGTGCCAGCTACCACAGCTGGTCCTCTGGCCTCTGGTCCGTCAGTCCAAGCCTCACGTCCGCCCTTCATCGCTCTGAGTACATTGGCATGGCACGTCCGCGGCACGGCACGCCCATCCTTCACTGCTCCCGATCCGTCGGCACGGCACGTCTCTACTTGACCTTCACCTCGCCATTGACCACTGTATCCGAGCTCCACACCTGCACATCAACACAGCCAAGAGACACTTGTCACACACGCACACCAACACAGAAACACCACACAACTCACGCCACCGGTTAGTCATAAACAATAAGCGCATAGCGAGATATGGACTAAACCAGGTAAAAGCCTCAAACCTTCCTCATCAAAGTCAATCATTCATCATATGTGTTCTCAATCTCCCCCTTGATGAATGCATTGACTAAAAATAAACCACAAAGGAAGGGTTTGAAAGCAAGACTCATTCGAGTGCCCAAAAGCCAAGAAAAGGCAAACACAAGGCCACTTGAGATGAGGAAGGATCATGAAAACTCCAAATAAAAGCTCTCGGTCCCGAAAGAAACGGGAAAACTGGGCAAAGCCTCCACACAACCAAAGAGTCAAGATAAACAAGAGTTTCATGAAATCCCAAAAGGTACTCGAAAACCAATCTCAAATAAATTGTCAAACAATCATCACAAAAGAGAGACCAAGGTACTTATCCACTTGGTTTTGGGTCAATTTCTCCCCCTTTTTCTTTCTCTTTCTCTTTCTCCCCCTTGATGATTGAATTGACAAAAACTAGGCACAAGAGATGGTTTGAGATACCATAACCGAAAATCTCATTCAAGTGAACAAAAGCCATCGGAGGGCAAAGAACAAAATCACTTGTCATGAGACATAACTTGGTCCCCAAAGACATGGGCAACGGCTCAACGCAACCAAGTAAGGGATCAGAGCAACAACTCAACAATGAGCAAAACTCGATCACATAGAGCAAAAGACTTGGTTCCCAAAGACATGGGCAACGGCTCGACGCAACCAAGTCAAAAATGAGCTAGTCCTCAAGAAGAGGCAGAAAAAGGCTCAACACCACTAGCTCAAGGCTCAACACCAAATGAGGCTGAAACAACGCATTGAAATGCGAAAACTGCTAGTCCCTCAAGATAGAGGCACTGTTGACGTTTGTTAACGCAAATAAGAATATAAAAGATTCCACAAGCGCACAGAACATCATTGTAGCATTTTACCGGGAGTATTCCAGGATGGTTATTTATATTTTACCACAGGGAAGCTGGGGTCAAGAATCTGATAACTCACTATTATGCATCTACTAACTCAGAGTACTAATTAGACTAAAGCAGGAGTAATTGATAAATGATATGATATTGAATGGAAGCACAATAAAGAGAATTTAAAGATAAATGTAAAGGTAACTATAGTGGGAGGACAACGGGAGAGATCAAGGTTCCTATGCGCTTCTCTATTACTTGGGTTCTAAGGTAACAAGGATAAAAAGATATAGCAATTATAAACATTGGCACTTTGGAGAAACAGTACCTTTCTGACTCTCAAAAAAGACTGGGAAGAAGGTAGTCAGGGGAAGGCTGCCAAAAGCTCTACAAAAACATCAATCCGAACGTGGTGGACTACGAAGGCCTAACAGAGCTGTCACCCCTGGGGCTACCACAACTATTCCGTGGGATTGAGCGCAACCTCAGGTAAGCTATAGACTAAACACCATGTCTAATCTATCGATTACTACTCTAATTACCATGAATAACTAGAGCACTCAATACGAGCGAAGATCCCATGCCAAGATATAACAACTATACTAATCATATAATAAAGCATAAAGTAATAGAGAAGATAAATATATTAAAGCATAAGTCTTACAAAGAAAAGATACAAAGACATACCAAAACTCTAAAGACTCCTTCGGAACCGGAGCGCAGCTCCGCTCTCCCTAACTCCCGACTAAAGCTAAGCTATTACATTGGAAAATCTAAACCTAATTCTCTAGGGAGGAGAGGTTGTCCTTCGAGGGACGCCTCTACAAAGACTCCCAGATGATGATGATGTGTTCCTCAGGGGGGTCCTGGGTTTATTATATAGGGGCTCCTGGCCTCCCCTCCACGTTGGGCAAGCAATGTGGGACTAAATCCTTCGTCATATGCACTTGGGCCTAAATGGGCCAAAATGTGTTGGAGAGGTCGGTTGAAGTGCGTCACGCGAAGGGGGACGAAATTGGGCCCAGTACCCGACCGGTCGGTCCATAGAGCAGACCGGTCGGTCTGCCCCTATGACAGGTGGGCCCCGCCTTCCGTGGGTCGCCTTCTCTTGTCGTCTGGAATGTTCCGGAATGTTCTAGAATCTTCCAAGTCGTGTCCATCGAGGACTCTCGCTCCGGGACTCCAAATATAGCAAATCATATGTCCGTTTCGATCGTCTCGATGAGCTCTTCGCAATGGTGTGCTCTATTTCATCACTTGAGATACTTTTATATGGTGAAATATTGATAATCCTGCAAAACAAGTGAGAGCACCAAAACTCGTGGAACTTGTTAGTTTCAAACCCTACGACTATGCTTTGTAATTCATTTAGTGTCATTTCATGCATTAGTTGATGGTATAATATTGACATTAAGGACCGTCAACAGGCACAGAGGCTCAAAACAACTAGCAGAAGACTCGATAGCAATCACAAGCAGCCAAAAATTGGTGAAAACAGCTAGTTCCTCAAGATAGAGGCACATAGGCTCGACGCAACTAGCTGAAGGATCCATACCAATCGAAAATACCAAGCAAAAAAAACTGCTAGTCCCTCTAGACAGAGGCAAAAATGGCTCAACACAACTAGCAGGCTCGATACCGACTGAGAAAAATCACAAGAGAAGCTCAACACTAAATGGAGCACAATCACTCGGAGCACGTGGAGAAGCAGTAAGATAAAAGCGACTCCCCCTGAAATCAAGCCTATACACAAAAGCTATGTAACAAAGCTCATGACACCAATTGCATTCCATACCAAAAGATGGATACCAATTGAAACAAATAAAAGAGCTATACCGAGTGAAGAAGAACATAAAAGAGCTAAACTCCCTCTTGCTCAAAGCTCTCCCCAAAATGCATGACTCTCCCCTTTGTGCCAACACTCAAGCTCCCCCTTGCAAACAACTTCTCCCCCTTGACAAAAGGGAACATGCTGAGGGGTTTTGATATTTTTCACAAAGTTGACAAAAACACAAGACAAGTCATCAATCAAAAGCATATGAGGGCAATGAAAAGCACTGAAGGTGACCACAAAGTGTATTGGAGTTGGGGGTATGTACACTAAGCTAAAAATGCATGAAATATACAATGCAACAGCTTCAAGTGTATAGCAATCAGAATGAAAAGATGCTCAAAAGGGTGCTGTCCTGAAAGTGTAGCAATCAATACAAATGCTAGCAAAGGCTCAAACTGATCAAATAAATACAAAATATGAACAATAGAGCATATGAGCAGTTTTAAGCCATTCAAAAGCAGTTGCGGATACATGGGTGTATGCCGGTTCTCTGAGTGATGAGTGATTGTCAACTGGGATGATGCGCATGTTCTTTGGCTTGTGTTGTGCAGGTGTCGAGCATGGATGCAGAGATCGAAGGCGAGGTGAAGGTCAAGTAGAGACGTGCCATGCCGATGGACCGAGAGTGGCGAAGGGCGGACGTGAGGCTTGGACTGAGGGACCAGAGGCCCGAGGATCAGCTGTGGTGGCTGGCAGCCTGTGACGACAACAAGTGAAGACTTGCGGTCATGTGTTGTCTGAGTCGTGGACTTGGGGACACGTGTCGGTGGACGGGGTGCACGGGAGGTGCATCCCATCTACGACGTCGGTTTGGTGGTAGAGCCAGGGAAAAACCATCAGGTGGACGGTTTCCAGGTTTGGGCCTCAAAACCTGGGCGTGGATGGTTTCCGAGTTTGGCCTCAAAACTCGGGCTGAGGGTTTCCGAGTTTGGCCTCAAAACTCGGGCTGAGGACGGTTTCCAGGTTTGGGCCTCAAAACCTAGGTGCTGAGGGTTTGCTGAGTTTGGCCTCAAAACTCAGATGCTAGTGGGCTGGTTCTTCCCCGGTTTGGGCCTCAAAACCGGGGGTTGCCTGGAAAGGCTGGTTTCCCGGTTTGGGCCACAAAACCGGGGGTGCAGAGCGAGGGCGGCACGTGGCGGCAATCGGGAGGTTGCATCGAGGCAACGCTACGAGTTGTGCGAGCGTGGCCGTCGGATACACCTACCACCGAGTTGATCCAGAATAACCCTAGGGTTTAGCTGGTTCGCTCTGTAAATAGTTGAGGGGTAGAGTAGGAATTAGAAATTAGGATAAGTAGAGGGAGACACCCTCCTCCCTTCTAATCTCAGTCATTTGCTCTTTGCTTCTAGGGTTTCCTGCTCTCCCAATCCCCTGCCGTAGCTAGCTGAGATCCGTAGAGAACAATACCTCTGTGTACTGGAGATCTTGAGGAAGTGAGGCCGTAACCTCACTGTTGTAGCATGTGGTAGCCACACGGTTGCATATCGATTACTTGATTCGCGTTTTGTTCGTGTTCTTCGCATTCTTCGTTTCTCCGTGATTTTCCCGTCACTCGATCTCCCTCTCCTGTGCGTCTTTGCGAAATCCGTTTGAATCATCTTGTTCGTATTTGAAAGGAGAACATTTCCACTGAAGGAATTCATCTATCTCCCTACGAACAAGTAGATCGGGTTGATTTTGTGTTCTTAGCACTTTTTTGTTCATACTCCTCCCCTTTCGATTTCCGGGTGATTGACTCAATTTGAGCGGATGATTTCTTGGGGATAGTCTCCTAACTACTTCGTGATCATCCTCTCCAAGTTAGGAAACGTGGGATTGTGAGTTGATTCGATTTTGGAGAGTTTTGGGGAGAAGGCGACTGAAATCGCCCTCCCTGGGTACTCGCGGACAATCCGCGGTTTAGACCGGCGGACAGTCCGCGCGTCGGGCCTTCGACCGAAGCAGTGGTCGTGTGGCTCGGCTGGTTTTGCCTCGGGTGACCGGCGGACAGTCCGCCGTTGGTTTTGGCGGAGAGTCTGGGACTTGGGCAGGGGACTTCAGCAGTAGTGTGTTTTTGCTCGTTTAACCGGCGGACAGTCCGCCACCAAAGCGCGGACAGTCCGCAGTAGGGGCGGACAGTCCGGGACCCCAGGGCCGAACAGTCCGCGGATTGGCTGAAGCCTTCGGTCTTGTGCATTTGCTCTCCTGGGTTCCTCGCTTGGTTTCCGGACTTCTCGTTTGGCCTTGTAGTTGACCAAGGAACCTCTCTAGGTATCTTTGCTACTCGTTAGCATCGATATTTGAGGATTTCTCTACGTAGCCGTCCATCTACGTTAGGGACTTGGTTTTTGAGGTCGTGTTCGAGCCGGAGCTTTTGGAGTTTGGTTGGCTTCTTTCTTGTGGTGCTCCGCTGTGATCCTAGGGATCATCCACCCTCTTCCAGGGGTCGTGAGCATCACGGTTTCGGTCGCCATTTCTCGGGGTTGATTTTGGGACATTTGGCCAAAGTTTCGAGAGAAATTTTGGAGCTCCCATTCACCCCCCCTCTGGTCGCCTTGCTAGTGCTTTCTCGGTCCTTCCATTGGTATCGGAGCAGGTTAAGGATCTTCCACCTTAGTCGGTTCCAGATCCACAGAAGGCGACATGGATCGCGGCGTGGGCAAACCGCTGTTTTTCGATGGGACGAACTATGCGTATTGGAAGATACGCATGTCGGCCTATCTGCAGAGTTTGGGTGCTTCCATCTGGGATATTTGCAACTCTGCCGATTACGTGGTCTTGGCTGCATGTGTGACTCAGCGTTAGATTGACGATCACGATGCCAATAGCCGAGCTCGTAATGCTCTCTTCTCTTGTTTGAGCATGTCCGAGTTTGATCGCGTTTCTCACCTCGCTATGGCTCGGGAGATTTGGGCTACCCTCATGCGTTTCCATGAGGGAACGACTCAAGTCAAAACCTGTCTCTATGAGTCGTTCAAGCGAGAGTATGAGAACTTTCGACATATGCCTGGCGAGAGCATAGAAAGTTTATTCGCTAGCTTTCAGGTAATTGTCAACAGGATGAGGGCTAACAAGGAGCTGTTGCCTTTCGACGATTATGAGAGAGCTTTGAAGCTCCTGCATACTCTTGATCGATCGGTGTGGGATTCCAAAGTTCAGGCGATCATGGAATCACCTAACTATGAGACCCTCACGTGCGATGAGCTCTTCAGTAAGCTCAAGTCCAGTGAGATTGACGCCATGGCGAGGGCTTCTTATGAAAATCCTTCTGGCCCGTCAATGGCTTTGGTTTTTGGCTCTTCTGCTAACCCCTCTGGATGCTTTGCACTCCCTTCGCTCTTTTCTGTCCCAGAGGACCAGCTTGAGTCGTTGGGGGATGACGAGCTAGCCTTGCTCGTCAACCGGTTCTCGCGGTTTCACAACAACCGCATGAACCGTCGCCACGGAGGAGGACGCTCGGGATGCTACGAGTGCGGCGACCCCGACCACTTCATCGCCAACTGTCCCAAGAAGAAGAACACATCTGGGAAGGGCGATCATGGGCACAAGTACGACTCCGGCAAGCGCAAGGAGAAGTACGTCCCCGTGAGGCACAAGCGGAGGGTCGGCTTTGACAAGGAGTACATCAAGAAGAAGTACTTGGAGAAGGCCCAAGCTGAGCAGCGTGCGTTCTTCGCCACGCTCAGCGACGTCGACGGCTCGGATGACGACTCCGCTTCCTCAAGCAACGATGAGTCCGAGAAGAAGAAGAGGATCGAGGACAAGCTGAACGGCCTCTGCTTCTTCGCCGACGACGATGGCTTCTGCACCATGGCCCTTGATGGTGAGCTGGTGAACTCCCCTCGGAAAGACGACGACGACGACGACACCTCCTAGGTATCTCTTACCCACGACGAGCTTTCTGCTGAGGTTGAGAAGCTTACTGCCGCCTTGCTTAGTCAGGATAATCTGCTTAGGCGTGCTGCTAGAGAGCGCAAGGAGTTTAGGCAGAAGTGGGAGGATACGGTGAAGGAACTTGATTCTGTCAAGTCCATCGTAGTTGTCACCGATGAGGAGGAGTGCGAGGCGTGCACCACGCACATGACTGATCTTCTCACCTTGAGAAGTAAGTATGTTGCGTTGGTAGGAGAGGTGGATGAGCTCCGTGCTAGGCCCATGCTGTTGGGTGCTTGCAAGACTTGTCCTGTCTTGCAATCCGAGTTGGCAGAGAAGAATGCCAAGATTGTGTCTCTTGAGGAGGCCAGCTCGGGTAGCACTTGTGTGACTAGGTGCGCTTTGTGCGAGGGTTTGGAGATGGAGATTGCCAATGTGAAGCATGACAAGATGCAAACCGAGGAGGAAAACACATACCTTCGGACCATCTTGTCATGGGTGTCTTGTGGTGAGCCACAGCTCGGGATGATGATCTCCCAATTCAAGCGAGCTGCTGGAGGTCCTGGTGTAGGTTTTGCTCAGGGTATTGATCTTTCTGCTTTTGGGAAGATTGGAGAGTCTAGTGGTCTGAACCTGAGTGAGAAGCCCAACTCCACCACTACTCCCAAACTTACCAAGCTTCCACCCAATGAGCCTCTCAAGCCTAACACCAAGGATGGAGTGTTTGAGGAACCTCCGAGAGCTCCACCCAAGAACCAGCAATGGGCACCCAAACCCAACCACCTAAAGAACAAGCTGGACACAATGTCACCTATCCAAGAGGAATTGCCACAGAAGGGCAAGGTGATCCACACCCACCACCGTGAGTACCAACAACCCCCTTTGAGAGCGGTGAGGTACCATTGTGAGCATTGTGGGAGAGATGGACACCTGAGTGAGTTCTGCTTTCGGCGCAAGAGAGATGCGCGCCGTGCAAAGGAGATGAACAACACGGACATGTAACATCCTTTCCATGATGTACATGTGCCGAATGTTCAGAGGAGAGCACCGAGACGTGCTGCTAGGCCTAGAGGTCCAGAACCTCAAGTTGCTAGGACTAGGCAGGAGAGAGCTCCGAGGAGAGACGCTAGGCTTAGAGGTGTTGAGCCTCAAGTTCCTAGGCGTAGGCCTCGTAGAGAGCGTGCCCGGCGGGAGCCTGTATTTGTGGGCTATGGACCCCGTGGCGGTGGCTTTGCAGTTGAGCGTTTTCCCCCACCGCGTTTTGAGTATCGCGATGGACGCTCCTCCCTTAGCGGACCACGTTTTCCTCAATGTGGTGATCGCTCCTCCCGTAGGTGTGCTAGGAATGGTTTTTCTGCTAACCGTTCTTTTGAGCAGCCGGCCCAACACTAGTATTCCCCTTACTTCACTAACCCCAGTGTTGGCCCGTTTGCTCACCCTATGTCTTTTTATTGATGTAGGTAAAACGATTGGAGAACGTTTGGTTGGTGGATTCTGGGTGTTCGAGGCACATGACCGGAAACACCAAGTGGTTCTCCAGTCTTAGTCCGATCGCCGGAAAGGAGTACATAACCTTCGGCGACAACAGCAAAGGTAAGGTGCTGTCTCGTGGGTCTGTGCGAGTTAATGAGCACTTTGTGTTGCGTGATGTCGCCCTTGTTTCTAACTTGCATTTTAACCTTCTTTCTGTTTCGCAACTTTTCGATGATGACTATGAGATTCATTTTAAACTGAATCTCAGTCGCATTTTGGATCCTCAGGGCAATCTTGTTTGTGTGACTTCGCCCTTTGGAAAAGTCTTTCGTGCGGATTTCTCGGAGTCGTTCGGAATTTCTCGTTGTCTTTTGGCTGGACCTTCCTCCTCTGATCTTTGGAAGTGGCATAGGAGACTAGGGCATTTGAGCTTCGACTTGCTTGCAAGACTGAGTTCACTTGGCCTAATCTGAGGATTGCCCAAGTTGTCCATGGAGAAGGATCTTGTTTGCCATTCTTGTAGACATGGGAAGATGGTTGCCGCTCCCCACCATCCAGTGACTCAGGTCATGACTAAGCGCCCTGGAGAGCTTTTACACATGGACCTTGTTGGTCCGGCTCGGGTGAGCTCGGTTGGGGGGAAGTGGTATGTGCTTGTTGTTGTCGACGATTTTTTGAGATATTCGTGGGTCTTCTTTTTAGCTGAGAAGACCGAGACTTTCTCCCTTGCTCGCAATCTGATTTTGCGTCTTCAGAATGAGTTCCCTTTGAACTCTATGCGAGCAATTCGGAGTGATAATGGTTCCGAATTCAAGAATTTGGATTTTGAGAAGTTTTGTGACTCTTTTGGGTTAGAGCATCAGTTTTCTTCCCCCTACACACCGCCTCAGAATGGTGTTGTGGAGAGGAAGAATCGGACCCTTGTAGAGATGGCCAGGACGATGCTCGATGAGCATAGGACTCCTAGGCGATATTGGGCTGAAGCTATGAGCACTGCATGCTATATTTCCAATCGCATTTTTCTGAGAGCTTTCTTGAAGAAGACTTCCTATGAGTTGCGTTTTGGTAGACTGCCCAAAGTGAGTTATTTTCGAGTTTTTGGTTGCCATTGTTTTATACTAAAAAAGGGCAACTTGGACAAGTTTGAGTCTCGTTCTTCTGACGGTGTGTTTTTGGGTTATGGCACTCACACTCAAGCTTATCGTGTACTTAACCTTGACACTAACCGAGTCTTGGAGACATCTGATGTCACCTTCGACGAGACCATGGTTTGTCCTTCTTCTCATTTTGAGCATGCAGGTGATCATGAGGTTGGCGAACCTCTTTTCAATGATGATGAAGAAGGTGCTGAAGGGATGGATGACCCAACACCTCCTCCACCTGCTGTGCCGCAAAGAGCGGCTTCTACGACGACTCACGGCCCCGACACGTCGTCTTCCTGGGGGCCGTGGGATCCGCCACCTCGAGCGGTACCCTTTGTACCCGAGGAGGCACCAGCTGCTGTTGAGGGGGAGGCCACTTCGGCTAGGGAGGCGCCATGACACATTCAGCGCCAGCACCCGCCTCAGCAGATGATCGGCAACATCGATGAACGCGTCACCCGGTCAAGGCAAATCTCTCACTTTGCTCATTCTGCTTTTGTTGCTGATTTTAAACCCCGGGATATTGGACACGCTTTGACGGATCCTGATTGGGTCAATGCCATGCATGAGGAGCTTGAGAACTTTGAGAGAAATCGGGTTTGGGTTCTAGTGTCTCCACCTTCTGAGTGTCATCGAATTGGGACAAAATGGGTTTTCAAAAAAAAACAGGGAGAAGATGGCCATGTTGTGAGAAACAAGGCCACACTCGTAGCCCAGGGATATAGTCAGAAGGAGGGGATAGACTATGAGGACACATTTGCTCCTGTAGCACGTTTGGAGAGGCTATTAGGATACTCTTGGCTTTTGCTGCATCCAAAGGTTTCAAACTTTTTCAAATGGATGTCAAGAGTGCCTTCTTAAACGGCTACATAGAAGAGGAGGTGTATGTTAAACAACCCCCCGGTTTCGAAAATCCCAAGTTTCCAAACCATGTCTTTAAACTTCACAAAGCTTTATATGGTTTGAAACAAGCCCCTAGAGCCTGGTATGATAGGTTGAAAACCTTTTTGCTTGCTAAGGGTTTTAAAATGGGATGTGTAGATAAAACGCTCTTTCTGCTCAAGCAAGGCACTGATACTCTCTTGGTCCAAATTTACGTGGATGATATCATTTTCGGTGGTTCTTCTCACGCTTTGGTTGCCATGTTTGCAGACACTATGAGCAGGGAGTTCGAGATGAGCATGATGCGCGAGCTGACGTTTTTCCTCGGGTTGCAAATCAAGCAATCCCGGGAAGGAACATTTGTGCACCAGGGCAAGTACAACAGAGATATCCTGAAGAAGTTCGACATGGGTGAGGCCAAGCCTCTTCCAACACCCATGGCGACCACGATGGCCCTGGATGCAGACAAGGAAGGAGAAGGAGTGGACCAGAAGGAGTACGGGAGTATGATCGGCTCGCTGCTGTACCTAACGGTGACACGCCCGGACATCCAGTTCGCGGTGTGCCTGTGCGCGCGTTTTCAGTCTTCACCGCGCACTTCTCATCATCAAGCAGTCAAGCGCATTGTGAGGTACTTATCCTTCTCTCCAGAGTTCGGGATTTGGTATTCTGCTTCCTCCACCCTTTCCCTTTGCGGTTATTCCAATGCCGATTTTGCTGGTTGCCGTATTGATCGCAAGTCCACTTCTGGGACTTGCCAGTTTATTGGTTCTTCTCTTGTTTCGTGGTCTTCTCGCAAGAAGTCTAGTGTCACCCAGTCTACCACGGAGGCTGAGTATGTTGCTGCGGCTAGCTGCTGTTCCCAGCTACTCTGGATGATGGCCACTTTGCGTGATTTTGGTCTGAGCTTTTCTCGTGTTCCTTTGCTTTGTGACAGCACGAGTGCGATTAGCGTTGCTAAGAACCCCGTGCTGCACTCGATGACCAAACACATTGATGATCAGTTTGAGCCTTTGCTAGCATTCTGTGCATTCTCTGCATCATCGGATCCAAACTCCGTAGAGCATTTTTACACTCTTTTGAGTATACTCCTGAAGCTCCTAACTTGCATTTTGACTCATTTGCATTTTGGAAGGAGAGATTTCTGCGTGTTGGCACTTCTTTGATGGTGCATTTTCCCAGGGGGAGAAATGTCTCTTGACAAGTGCATTTTCAACTAAGGGGGAGAAATTTTCCAAATCATATCCCTGGTTGTTTTGCACTATTCAAGGGGGAGCTTGACATTTTCAATTGGTTTGGAGCAATTTGCTAGTTGTGTTGAGCCTTACCCTCTTTCTTGAGGGACTAGCATTTGCCTTTCAGATTTTCAATTGGTGTCGAACTCTTTGTGGTAACAGTTGGTATCGAGCTTTCTCTGCTAGTTGTGTTGAGCCTCTGTGCCTCTATCTTGAGGGACTAGCATTTGCTTTGATATTTTCAACTGATTTTTGCTAGCGGTGTTGAGCCTGTTCTACCTCTTCTTGAGGGCTAGGTTTGCTTTGCTTGGTTGCGTCGAGCCGTTGCCCATGTCTTTGGGAACCAAGTTGTTCTTTGCTCCAACCACTTGACCTTCTTCGGCTTTACTATGCTTTTGGGTCATTTGGTTGAGTTCTTTCTCCTTCTCCTTCTTCCTTCTTCTTTTTCCATGATGATTTGTGTTGTTAGTTGACAATGCACTCATCAAGGGGGAGATTGCAGATACATGGGTGTATGCCGGGTCTCTGAGTGATGAGTGATTGTCAACTGGGATGATGCGCATGTTCTTTGGCTTGTGTTGTGCAGGTGTCGAGCACAGATGCAGTAATCGAAGGCGAGGTGAAGGTCAAGTAGAGACGTGCCGTGCCGATGGATCGAGGGTGGCGAAGGGCGGACGTGAGGCTTGGACTGAGGGACCAGAGACCCGAGGATCAGCTGTGGTGGCTGGTAGCCTGTGACGACAACGAGTGAAGCCTTGCGGTCATGTGTTGCCTGAGTTGTGGACTTGGGGACACGTGTCGGTGGACGGGGTGCACGGGAGGTGCATCCCATCTACGACGTCGGTTTGGTGGTAGAGACAGGGAAAAACCATCGGGTGGACGGTTTCCAGGTTTGGGCCTCAAAACCTGGGCGTGGATGGTTTCCGAGTTTGGCCTCAAAACTCGGGCTGAGGGTTTCCGAGTTTGGCCTCAAAACTCGGGCTGAGGACGGTTTCCAGGTTTGGGCCTCAAAACCTGGGTGCTGAGGGTTTGCTGAGTTTGGCCTCAAAACTTAGATGCTGGTGGGCTGGTTTCCCGGTTTGGGCCTCAAAACCGGGGGTTGCGTGGAAAGGCTGGTTTCCCGGTTTGGGCCACAAAACCGGGGGTGCAGAGCGAGGGCGGCACGTGGCGGCAATCGGGAGGTTGCGTCGAGGCAACACTACGAGTTGTGCGGGCATGGCCGTCGGATACACCTACCACCGAGTTGGTCCAGAATAACCCTAGGGTTTAGCTGGTTCGCTCTGTAATTAGTTGAGGGGTAGAGTAGGAATTAGAAATTAGGATAAGTAGAGGGAGACACCCTCGACCCTTCTAATCTCAGTCATTTGCGCTTTGCTTCTAGGGTTTCCTGCTCTCCCAATCCCCTGCTGTAGCTAGCTGAGATCCGCAGAGAACAATACCTCTGTGTACTGGAGATTCTGAGGAAGTGAGGCCGTAACCTCACTGTTGTAGCGTGTGGTAGCCACACGGTTGCAGATCGATGACTTGATTCGCGTTTTGTTCGTGTTCTTCGCGTTCTTCGTTTCTCCGTGTTTTTCCCGTCACTCGATCTCCCTCTCCTGTGCGTCTTTGCAAAATCCGTTTGAATCATCTTGTTCGTATTTGAAAGGAGAACATTTCCACCGAAGGAATTCATCTATCTCCCTACGAACAAGTAGATCGGGTTGATTTCGTTTTCTTAGCACTTTTTCGTTCATACTCCTCCCCTTTCGATTTCCCGGTGATTGACTCAATTTGAGCCGATGATTTCTTGGGGATAGTCTCCTAACTACTCCGTGATCATCCTCTACATGTTTGGAAACGTGGGATTGTGAGTTGATTCGATTTTGGAGAGTTTTGGGGAGAAGGCGACTGAAATCGCCCTCCCTGGGTACTCGCGGACAATCCGTGGTTTAGACCGGCGAACAGTCCGCGCGTCGGGCCTTCGACCGAAGCAGTGGTCGTGTGGCTCGGCTGGTTTTGCCTCGGGTGACCGGTGGACAGTCCGCCGTTGGTTTTGGCGGACAGTCCGGGACTTGGGCAGGGGACTTCAGCAGCAGTGTGTTTTTGCTCGTTTAACCGGTGGACAATCCGCCACCAGAGCACGGACAGTCCGCAGTAGGGGCGGACAGTCCGGGACCCCAGGGCCGGACAATCCGCGGATTAGCTGAAGCCTCCGGTCTTGTGCATTTGCTCTCCCGGGTTCCTCGCTTGGTTTCCGGACTTCTCGTTTGGCCTTGTAGTTGACCAAGGAACCTCTCTACGTATCTTTGCTACTCATTAGCATCGGTATTTGGGGATTTCTCTACGTAGCCGTCCATCTACGTTAGGGACTTGGTTTTTGAGGTCGTGTTCGAGCCGGAGCTTTTGGAGTTTGGTTTGCTTCTTCCTTGTGGTGCTCCGCTGTGATCCTAGGGATCATCCACCCTCTTCTAGGGGTCGTGAGCATCACGGTTTCGGTCGCCGTTTCTCGGGGTTGATTTTGGGACATTTAGCCAAAGTTTCGAGAGAAATTTTTGAGCTCCCATTCACCCCCTCCTCTAGTTGCCTTGCTAATGCTTTCTCGGTTCTTCAGCAGTTCACCACTAAAATTGCACTTAGCATGAATAGACACGAAATCAACCAAGTGCTAACTTAAGTATACAAGGTGAACTACCCCTAGCAAAGTTCAATCATCATGCCATAGAATGAAGCATAAACTTGTGTTATTTTCAATATTTTTTCGGAGATTGCAGAGGTATTAACACAAGTTCATATTAAAGCATGTGATTGCGAGAGGTTCAAAGCATGGTCATTGCCTAACTTTTCAACCGGGCTAAGCCTATGCAACAAAAGCAATCAGAAGCTTAAAGCACCAGTTTCGGTCTTACACTACACGGCTCAAGTTTAACTCAAAAGTGCAATGAGAAACAGTCTCGATACCGTGATGTGCTGACACATACAATCCCATCTCGATCTTTTCATTTCACTAGACTTGGATCAAATTTTAAGCACAGAGTAAATATGAACAATCCAAGCAAGTGAATGACTCAGTGAAAGAGACATAGCAACCTAGCATACAAAAGATATCACAAGTGATCTCAACACATCCTACCCATGCTAGTTGCCACTCTCAATGGTGAACAAATTTAAAAGTTTCATAGTTGATTAGTCAAGTTCACCATTTGCAAAAATAGCTTAGCTCATAACGTGTATCAAGTGATCAAAAAGAGCCTAAGCTACAAGCATCATCATGAATAAACATGGCATACCAAAAAGAGCATAATCTCATTCTCATTGCTCTAGACATGAAGCTCTAAAATGCAAGATGTACATGATGAAATGCATGAAAAGCTAGCCTATAAGGAAAACCCAAAACAAAAGGGTATCGGAGAAGCCCAACTAAGATACAACAAGCAGAATGCTTCCCCAACTAAAAGGGAAACACGCAACAAAGACACAAATAAAGAGCCAAGAAATGCTCAAGCGACAGCCAGCAAAATCCACATCGAAAAGACCACACGGCAGAAAGGGGTCGGACAAGAAGAGTACCAGAAACCGAACTCAAAAGTGTGTCGGGGTACCTCATGATACGCATGACCGCCTGCTGGTGTGATACTCGAGGGGACGCCTAAATCTGCTGAAATCTTCGGGGCACCTGCCTCGCCGAAGTTGTCTCCCCCTCGCCTAATGCTGTCGCTCCCACAGGTGCTGCTAGTGCTCGCTGGAGAGCTGCTCGAACGGAACCCCAAGTCGTGGAAGAAGTGGAATCGGGTCCATGAGCCAAAATGCTCTCTCTAGGCTCCTGTTCTCCTACACACTCAAAAGCAGAAGAAAACACAAGGCATTGTCTCATCCAGTGTGACCTCAAGGTCTCCACGAAAACGGTTAGTCACATAATAAGCATAAGGTGAACTCTCAACAAAAGAGGTCTACCTACGAATGATACCGCAAGGAGATCTGAACTCAAACTAGCCTAAACAACCATGCAACAGGATAAAGCACTATGGAGCAACATGCAACCTAGAGACATGATCAACCCAGACACAGCCTAAACCTCAACACATGCTACAATGCAAGATAATGATAGCAACAGACCCAAAAGCATGTAACATGATAAAATTGTGGAAAGGCTAGTGCTCAAGCTAAACATATCAACAGGGTACATGTAGCTACACAAAACTAGCACCTAAAAAGTGACACCTAATGAACATCATACCTCTACAAGTAAAGCTCATGGAGAAGTAAGGTAAAGCATGGCATAATGTTCCTGAGGATCACAGACTAGCATGAAAAGTGGATATTCCACAAAAGCTGTACACAAAGCTAGCATGACATGATATACAAGATAGCACATGCTAGACTAAAGCAAAACATGATACAAAAGAAAAATGTACATGTAAGAACTATAAAAGTGAGCACATGAAAGTCCATCTCATACCACAAGAAATAGAACAGGGATGTTCAAGGCATGAGTGTATAAGAAAGCTCACCGAGCTGCAAAAGCCTCTTTGGAGGCAAATCTAAGCGGGGTGTAGAGAACCATCAACTCTTGATCACATCTAAAAGATCAAGCTCCATCAGGCGCATGTTTTCCACCCCGCGTCCTCATATCTACACACAAGAGGACAAAGTAACAAGAGTCTTGGATCCCGAAGGGTTAGCAAGCATGTACTTGGGAACCCAAGACTTGGTCACAAAACTCAACTTATCTTGTGGGTTAGCATGATGCAATTGTTGGTTCAAATGCAATTGTGAAACACCCTTGGAAGCATTCCTCAAAAGGACAACTCGAGGAGAAGAACGAGTCGTACAACGAGAAAAGAGGCAAACATCTTCGAAGGTTTTTGTAGAAGAACCAATAGAAGCATCATGAAAAGCATGACGTGGACCAAGGGAAGAAGCACTTGAAACATGTCCACGACCATGACCTATCCCATTAGAAAAGGAGTCATAAAACCCATCAACAAAAATGGGCTTCTTACTAGGAGCACAAGCGTTCATGCCATGAGAAGGGCTATGAACCACCGAGTTCCTAGAAGAGTGAGCTTGGCGCAAGCATTTGGCACGCCGATAGCAAAAGCTTTCTTGATGCCCATCTTTCTCACAAAAAAGAGCAATGGTACAAAGGCCTACTGGAAGGCACACCATTCTCCGACAAGTGAGAAGTCCCTTGGGGCTTAGAACAAGAAGCATCAACAAGAGACTTGGTGCCAACACTAGGAGCACACGTGCCATGGGAAAGACTACACGGCTTCCTAAAAGCCTTAGCTCGAATTCGTCGCTCGTGTTTGACACGGCGGAAACAAAAATGGAATGAGTGTCCATCCTTCTTGCAAAAGGTGCAATGGAAAACTGGATTGGGAGCACGAGTCCCAAAAATATGAGAAGCACCCTTATCAAGAGAAGTCCCTTGGACATCACTCGAAGAAACAACAAGGTTAGGAGTAGCTATGAAAGATCTATCCGAAACCTTGACACTAGTGCTAACATCAACAGACTCACGCGCAACACAAGAACTCAACTCCGGTTGCAAAGATGCAAACTTGGAAACACCAACTTTGGAGTTGCAAGAATTGCGTGAATCAAAAGACTTAGCACAAAGACTCTTGCATCTTTTAGCTAAAACCTCATTCTCAAACATGAGGCGATCACAAGTACCACAAGGAGTGTTTCTAAGATTTTCCATCTCCTCTCTAATGCACTCGGCATATGTGGTACGCAAGAGTTCAATTTCTTTTTCAAGGTTAGCACTCATATCATTGTGCTCAACCAACTTGGCGCTCATATCATCGCGCAAAACCTTCAAAGCCAAAACTTCTTTTTCCAAATCAATGCATGATGTGCAAATGAAATTGGTGGAAGAAACATCACCAGAAACATCAAGCAAAGAATCATGGTCAACACAAGAAGTAAGGCAAGCATCTTTATTCAAAGAGCACAAGCTACAAGGCCTAGCATTTATCTCATCAATTTCAGCCCTAGCATGCTCAAGTTCATCTACACTGAAGGACCGAGAAAGCACTAGCAAGGCGACCAGAGGGGGGGGGGGGTGAATGGGAGCTCAAAAATTTCTCTCGAAACTTTGGCCAAATGTCCCAATATCAACCCCGAGAAACGGCGACCGAAACCGTGATGCTCACGACCCTTGGAAGAGCGTGGATGATCCCTAGGATCACAGCGGAGCACCACAAAGAGATAGCAAACCAAACTCCAAAAACTCCGGCTCGAACACGCCCCCAAAAACCAAGTCCCGAACGTAGATAGACGGCTACGTCGAGAAACTCCTAAATACCTATGCTAACAAGTAGCAAAGATACCTAGAGAGGTTCCTTGGTCAACTCTAGGGCCAAACGAGAAGTCCGAAAACCAAGCAAACAAGCCGGGAGAGCCAACGCACTAAACTGGAGCAAACAGCCGATTCACGGACTGTCCGCCAGTACGGTCGCGGACTGTCTGCCCAGTGGCGGACTGTCCGGGCTCAGGTCGCGGACTGTCCGCCGGCCAAAAGAGCAAAACCGAAGTGCTGCTGCAAGTCCCCTGGACAGTCCCAGACTGTCCGCAGCTTTGAACTGCGGACTGTCCGCCGTTCAACCAAAAGCCAAATCAGCCGAAGGACAGTGCCACTGGTCTGGCTCGTCCCCGACACGCGGACTGTCCGCGCCCTGAGTGGCGGACTGTCCGCGGTCACTCAGGGAGGGCGATTTTGTTCGCCCTTCACCCAAAACAATCCCAAATCAAATCAACTCACAATCCCACATTCCCAAACTTGGAGAGGATGATCACGGAGTAGTTAGGAGACTATCCCCAAGAAATCATCCGCTCAAATCGAGTCAATCACCGGGAAATCAAAAGGGGAGGAGGATGAACCAAAAAGTGCCACGAAAACGAAATCAACTCGATCTACTTGTTCGTAAGGAGATAGATAAATTCCTTCGGTGGAAATGATCTCCTTTCAAATACGAATAAGATGATTCAAACGGATTTTGCAAAGACGCACGGGAGAGAGAGATCGAGTGACGGGAAAATCGCGGAGAAACGAAGAACGCGAAGAACATGAATCAAAACGCGAATCAACACATCGATCTGCAACCGTGTGGCTACCACACGCTACAACAGTGAGGTTACGCCCTCACTTCCTCAAAATCTCCAGTACACAGAGGTATGGTTCTCTGCTGATCTCAGCTAGCTACAGCAGGGGATTGGGAGAGTAGGAAACCCTAAGTGCAAAGAGCAAATGAACTGAGATAGATGGGGAGGTGGGTGTCTCCCCTATTTATCCTAATTCTAACCTATTCCTAATTCCCATTCTACCCCCTAACTACTTACAGAGCGAACCAGCTAAACCGTAAGGTTATTCTGGACCAACTCATTGGTAGGTGTATCCGACGGGCACACTCGCACAACTCGTAGCATTGCCTCGACGCAACCTCCCGATTGCTGCCACGTGCCGCCCTTGCTGTGCACCCCCGGTTTTGTGGCCCAAACCGGGAAACCAGCCTTTTCCAGCCAACCCCCGGTTTTGAGGCCCAAACCGGGAAACCAGCCCACCACCATCTGAGTATTGAGGCCAAACTCAGCAAACCCTCAGCGCCCAGGTTTTGAGGCCCAAACCTGGAAACCGTCCTCAGCCCGAGTTTTGTGGCCAAACTCGGAAACCCTCAGCACCCAGGTTTTGAGGCCCAAACCTGGAAACCGTCCACCCGATGGTTTTTCCCTGGCTCTACCACCAAACCGACGTCGTAGATGGGATGCACCTCCCGTGCACCCCGTCCACCGACACGTGTCCCTAAGTCCACGACTCAGGCAACACATGACCGCACTTCTTCACTTGTAGCTGCCACAGGCTGCCGGCCACCACAGCTGATCCTCGAGCCTCTGGTCCCTCAGTCCAAGCCTCACATCCGCCCTTCGCCACTCCCGGTCCATCGGCACGACACGTCTCTACTTGACCTTCACCTCACCTCTGATCACTGCATCTCTGCTCGACACCTGCACAACACAAGCCAAAGAACACGCGCATCATCCCAGTTGACAATCACTCATCACTCAGAGACCTGGCATACACCCATGTATCCGCAATCTCCCCCTTGATGAGTGCATTGTCAACTACACACTCACACAAATCATAATGAAAGAGAAGAAAGAAGTAGGAGAAGAAAGAACTCGACCAAATGACCCAAAAGCGTAGCAAAGCCAAAGAAGATCAAGTGGAAAGAGCGAAAGAACTTGGTCCCCAAAGACATGGGCAACGGCTCGACGCAACCAAGCAAAGCAAAGGTAGCCCCCAAGAAGAGGTAGAACAGGCTCAACACCGCTAGCAAAAACCAATCGAAAATATCCAAGCACAATGCTAGTCCCTCAAGATAGAGGCACAGAGGCTCAACACAACTAGCAAAGAAAGCTCGATACCGACTGCTACCGGCTTAAGAGAAAGAGCTCGACACCAATTGGAAAACTGAAAAGCAAATGCTAGTTCCTCAAGAAAGAGGCAAAGGCTCAACACAACTAGCAAACCGTTCCAACCCAACTGAAAATGTCAAAAACTCATCCGGAGCAAACTCCCCCTTGAATAGTGCAAACAACCAGAAAGGCTCCCCCTAAGCAAAAGGAGGGTTATGATTTGCAATTTCTCTCCCCCTTAGTTGAAAATGCACTAATCAAGAACCATTTCTCCCCCTGGGAAAATGCACCATCAAAAAGTGCCAACACGCAGAATTCTCCCCTTCCAAAATGCAAATGAGGCAAAATGCAAGTTAGGAGCTTCAGGAGTATACTCAAAAGAGTGCAAAGATGCTCTATAGAGTTCAAATCCGATGACTCAGAAAAATGCACAGAATGCTAGCAAAGGCTCAAGTTGATCACTAAGAATGAAATATGAACATGTGAGCAGTTTTATGCCGAAAAAGGTATTCACCATCAAAATAGCACAAGACATGTATGGACAGGAAGTCAAATGTGGTAAGCATGTATACCAAGTGAACTACCCCTAGCATAGTTCAATCATCATGCTGAGACCAATTTAGGCATTTACTTGTGATTTCAAATTTTAATCGGAGTTGCAGCGGTGAAATTACACAAGTTCAGAAAACAACATGTGACTGCGAGAGGTTGAATGCTTGTTATTGCCTAACTTTTCAACTGTGCGAAGCCTATGCATAAGCAATCAGAAGCTTAAAGCAACAGTTTGGGTCATTCACTACACAACTCAAGTTTAACTCAAAGTGCAATGAGAAACAGTCTCGAAACTGTGAGGTGCTAACAAGCAAACCCATCTCGATCTTTCCAATTCACTTAACTTGGTTCAGATTTTAAACAGAATATGACATACCAAGCAAGTGAATGACTCAACACTAGAGACATAGCAACCTAGCATATATGAAAAGCACATGTGACTTCGACACATCCTACACATGCTAGTTGCATATCTCAATGGTGAACATTTTCAAGTTTTAAGTTCATTATCAAATTCACCATTCAAAAATAGCTCAGCTCATAGTATGCACTAGTGATCAGAAGGAGCATAAGCTACAGCATCAACATAAAGCATCGGAGCAAAAACTACACAGAGCATAGTAACATTCTTCAGATTATACATATGAAGCTCAGAATGTAAAAGCGTATGCTAAAATGCAAAAGCTGAACGAAGAAACCAAAAAGAAGCCAAAAACAACTGAAAACAAAAAGTTAGTGTATCATACAAAATCCAAAGTGTTTCCCCCATCTAAAAGGGGAAACACACACCAAGCTCACCTCTCAACCGATTAAAGGTTGATTGGTCCAAAGGCTTGGTGAAAATATCAGCAAGCTGATGATGAGTATCGACATGGCGAAGGTCGATATCACCATTCTCATAGTGGTCTCGCAGAAAATGAAAGCGCACATCAATGTGTTTGGTCTTCGAGTGAAGCATGGGGTTCTTAGCAACGCTAATCGCACTCGTGCTGTCACAATGCAATGGAACACGAGAAAAGCTCAGACCAAAATCACGCAAAGTGGCCATCATCCAGAGTAACTGGGAACAACAGCTAGCCACAGCAACATACTCAGCCTCCATGGTAGACTGGGCGACACTAGACTGCTTGCGAGAAGAGCACGATACAAGAGAAGAACCAATAAACTGGCAAGTCCCAGAAGTGGACTTGCGATCAATACGGCAACCAGCAAAGTCGGCATCAGAATAACCTCAAAGGGAAAGGTTGGAGGAAGCAGAATACCAAATCCCGAATTCTGGAGAAAAGGATAAGTACCTCATAATGCGCTTGACCGCTTGATGGTGAGAAGTGCGTGGCGACGCCTGAAAGCGCGCGTAGAGGCACACCGCGAACTGGATGTCCGGGCGTGTCGCCGTCAGGTACAGCAGCGATCCGATCATACTCCGGCACTCCTTCTGGTCCACTGCTTCTCCTTCCTTGTCTGCATCCAGGGCCGTCGTGGTCGCCATGGGTGTTGGAAGAGGCTTGGCCTCACCCATGTCGAACTTCTTCAGAATGTCGTGGGTTTACTTGCCCTGGTGCACAAACGTTCCTTCCCGGGATTGCTTGATTTGCAACCCGAGGAAAAACGTCAACTCCCCCATCATGCTCATCTCGAACTCCCTACTCATAGTATCTACGAACTTGGCAACCAAAGCGTGAGAAGAACCACCGAAAATGATATCATCCACGTAAATTTGGACCAAGAGAGTATCAGTGCCTTGCTTGAGGAGAAAAAGCGTTTTGTCTACACATCCCATTTTGAAACCCTTAGCAAGCAAAAAGGTTTTTAACCTATCATACCAGGCTCTAGGGGCTTGTTTCAAACCATACAAAGCTTTGTGAAGTTTAAAGACATGGTTAGGAAACTTGGGATTTTCGAAACTGGGGGTTGTCTAACATACACCTCCTCTTCTATATAGCCGTTTAAGAAGGCACTCTTGACATCCATTTGAAAAAGTTTGAAACCTTTGGATGCAGCCAAAGCCAAGAGTATCCTACTTGCCTCCAAACGTGCTACAGGAGCAAAAGTCTCCTCATAGTCTATCCCCTCCTTCTGACTGTATCCCTGGGCTACGAGTCTGGCCTTGTTTCTCACAACATGGCCATCTTCTCCCTGTTTGTTTTTGAAAACCCATTTTGTCCCAATTGGATGACACTCAGAAGGTGGAGACACTAGAACCCAAACTCGATTTCTCTCAAAGTTCTCATGCTCCTCATGCATGGCATTTACCCAATCCGGGTCCGTCAATGCGTGTCCAACATCCCGGGGTTCAAAATCAGCAACAAATGCAGAATGAGCAAAGTGAGAGATTTGCCTTGACCGGGTGACGCGTTCGTCGATGCTGCCGATCATCTGCTGAGGCGGGTCCTGGCGCTGAATGTGTCGTGGCGCCTCCCTTGCCGAAGTGGCCTCCCCCTCAACAGCAGCTGGTGCCTCCGTAGGTACAAAGGGTACCGCTCGGGGTGGCGGATCCCACGGCCCCCAGGAAGAAGAGGTGTCGGGGCCGTGAGTCGTCGTAGAAGCCGCTCTTTGCGGCACAGCAGGTGGAGGAGGTGCTGGGTCATCTATCCCTTCAGCACCTTCATCTTCATCATCGAAAAGAGGATCGCCAACCTCATGATCACCTACACGCTCAAAACGAGAAGAAGGACAAACCATGGTCTCATTGAAGGTGACATCGGATGTCTCCATGACTCGGTTAGTGTCAAGGTTAAGTACACGATAAGCTCGAGTGTGAGTGCCATAACCCAAAAACACACCGTCAGAAGAACGAGACTCAAACTTGTCCAAGTTGCCCTTTTTGAGTATAAACCAATGGCAACCAAAACTCGAAAATAACTCACCTTGGGTAGTTTTCCAAAACGCAACTCATAAGAGGTCTTTTTCAAGAAAGCTCGAAGAAAAATGCGATTGGAAATATAGCATGCAGTGTTCATAGCTTCGGCCCAATATCGCCTAGGAGTCCTATGCTCATCGAGCATCGTCGTGGCCATCTCTACAAGGGTCCGATTCTTCCTCTCTACAACACCATTCTGAGGCGGTGTGTAGGGGGAAGAAAACTAATGCTCTAACCCAAAAGAGTCACAAAATTTTTCAAAATCCGAATTCTTGAATTCGGAACCATTATCACTCCGAATTGCTCGCATAGAGTTCAAAGGGAACTCATTCTGAAGACGCAAAATCAGATTGCGAGCAAAGGAGAAAGTCTCGGTCTTCTCAGCTAAAAAGAAGACCCACGAATATCTCAAAAAATCGTCGACAACAACAAGCACATACCACTTCCCCCAAACCGAGCTCACCCGAGCCGGACCAACAAGGTCCATGTGCAAATGCTCTCCAGGGCGCTTAGTCATGACCTGAGTCACTAGATGGTGGGGAGCGGCTACCATCTTCCCATGTCTACAAGAATGGCAAACAAGATCCTTCTCCATTGACATCTTGGGCAATCCTCGGATTAAGCCAAGTGAGCTAAGTCTTGCAAGCACGTCGAAGCTTAAATGACCGAGCCTCCTATGCCACTTCCAAAGATCAGAGGAGGAAGGACTAGCCAAAAGACAGCGGGAAATACCAAACAACTCCGAGAAATCCGCACGAAAGTCTTTCCCAAAGGGCGATATCACACAAACAAGATTGCCCTGAGGGTCCAAAATACGACTGAGATTCGGTTTAAAACGAATCTCATAGTTGTCGTCAAAGAGTTGCAAAACAGAAAGAAGGTTAAAATGCAAGTTAGAAACAAGAGCAACATCGCGCAACACAAAGTGCTCATTAACTCGTACAGACTCACGAGACAACACCTTACCTTTGCTGTTGTCGCCGAAGGTGATATACTCCTTTCCGGTGACTAGACTAAGACTGGAGAACCACTTGGCGTTTCCGGTCATGTGCCTCGAACACCCGGAATCCACCAACCAAACGTTCTCCAATCGTTTTACCTGGGAGGTGTCGTCATCGTCGTCGTCGTTCTGAGGGGAGTTCACCAGCTCGCCGTCGAGGGCCATGGTGCAGAGGCCGTTCAGCTTGTCCTCGATCCTCTTCTTCTTCTCGGACTCGTCGTCGCTTGAGCAAGCGGAGTCGTCATCCGAGCCATCGACGTCGCTGAGCGTGGCGAAGAACGCACGCTACTCAGCTTGGGCCTTCTCCAAGTACTTCTTCTTGATGTACTCCTTGTCGAAGCCGCCCCTCCGCTTGTGCTTCGCGGGGATGTACTTCTCCTTGCGCTTGCGGGAGTTGTACTTGTGCCCATGATCGCCCTTCCCAGATGAATGCTTCTTCTTGGGGCAGTTGGCGATGAAGTGATCAGGGTCGCCGCACTCATAGCATCCTGAGTGTCCTCCTCCGCGGCGACGGTTCATGCGGTTGTTGTGAAACCGTGAGAACCGGTTGGCGAGCATTGCCAACTCATCATCCCCCAAAGACTCGAGCTGGTCCTCTGTGACAAAAGAGAGACGAAAGAGCAAAGCCTCTAGAGGGGTTAGAAGAGCCAGAAACCAAAGCCATAGTCGGGCCAGAAGGATTCTCATAAGAAGCCCTCGCCATGGCGTCAATCTCACTGGACTTGAGCTTACTAAAGAGCTCGTCGCACGTGAGGGTCTCATAGTTAGGTGATTCGATGATCGCCTAAACTTTGGAGTCCCACACTGATCGATCAAGAGTATGCAAAAGCTTCAAAGCTCTCTCATGATCGTCGAAAGGCAACTGCTCCTTGTTAGCCCTCATCCTGTTGACAATGACATGAAAGCGAGCGAATAAACTTTCTATGCTCTCGCCAGGCATTTGTCGAAAGTTCTCATACTCTCGCTTGAACGACTCGTAGAGTCGGGTTTTGACTTGAGAGGTTCCCTCATGAAAGCGCATGAGGGTAGCCCAAATCTCCCGAGCCGTAGCGAGGTGAGAAACATGATCAAACTCACTCATGCTCAAGCATGAGAAAAGAGCATTACGTGCTCGGCTATTGGCATCGTGCTCATCGATCTGATGCTGAGTCACACGAGCAGCCAAGACAACGTAATCGGCAGAGTTGCAAATATCCCAGATGGAAGCGCCCAAACTCTGCAGATAGGCCGACATGCGTATCTTCCAATACGCATAGTTCGTCCCATCGAAAAACGGCGGTTTGCCCATGCCGCGATCCATGTCACCTTCTGTGGATCTGGAACCGGTTAAGGTGGAAGATCCTTAACCTGCTCCGATACCAATTGAAGGACCGAGAAAGCACTAGCAAGGCGACCAGAGGGGGGGTGAATGGGAGCTCAAAAATTTCTCTCAAAACTTTGGCCAAATGTCCCAATATCAACTCCGAGAAATGGCGACCGAAACCGTGATGCTCACGACCCTTGGAAGAGGGTGGATGATCCCTAGGATCACAGCAGAGCACCACAAAGAGATAGCAAACCAAACTCCAAAAACTCCGGCTCGAACACGCCCCCAAAAACCAAGTCCCGAACGTAGATAGACGGCTACGTCGAGAAACTCCTAAATACCTATGCTAACAAGTAGCAAAGATACCTAGAGAGGTTCCTTGGTCAACTCTAGGGCCAAACGAGAAGTCCGGAAACCAAGCAAACAAGCCGGGAGAGCAAACGCACTAAACCGGAGCAAACAGCCGATTCACGGACTGTCCGCCAGTACGGTCGCGGACTGTCTGCCCAGTGGCGGACTGTCCGGGCTCAGGTCGCGGAGTGTCCGCCGGCCAAAAGAGCAAAACCGAAGTGCTGCTGCAAGTCCCCTGGACAGTCCCGGACTTTCCGCGGCTTTGAACTGCGGACTGTCCGCCGTTCAACCAAAAGCCAAATCAGCCGAAGGACAGTGCCACTGGTCTGGCTCATCCCCGACGCGCGGACTGTCCGCGCCCTGAGTGGCGGACTGTCCGCGGTCACTCAGGGAGGGCGATTTTGTTCGCCCTTCACCCAAAACAATCCCAAATCAAATCAACTCACAATCCCACGTTCCCAAACATGGAGAGGATGATCACGGAGTAGTTAGGAGACTATCCCCAAGAAATCATCCGCTCAAATTGAGTCAATCACCGGGAAATCAAAAGGGGAGGAGGATGAACCGAAAAGTACCACGAAAACGAAATCAACTCGATCTACTTGTTCGTAAGGAGATAGATAAATTCCTTCGGTGGAAATGATCTCCTTTCAAATACGAACAAGATGATTCAAACGGATTTCGCAAAGACGCATGGGAGAGAGAGATCGAGTGACGGGAAATTCGTGGAGAAACAAAGAACGCGAAGAACACGAATCAAAACACGAATCAACACATCGATCTGCAACCGTGTGGCTACCACATGCTACAACAGTGAGGTTACGGCCTCACTTTCTCAAAATCTCCAGTACACAGAGGTATGGTTCTCTGCGGATCTCAGCTAGCTACAGCAGGGGATTGGGAGAGCAGGAAACCCTAAGTGCAAGGAGCAAATGAACTGAGATAGATGGGGAGGTGGGTGTCTCCCCCTATTTATCCTAATTCTAACCTATTCCTAATTCCCACTCTACCCCTAACTACTTACAGAGCGAACCATCTAAACCATAAGGTTATTCTGGACCAACTCGGTGGTAGGTGTATCCGACGGCCACGCTCGCACAACTCGTAGCGTTGCCCCGACGCAACCTCCCGATTGCCGCCACGTGCCGCCCTCGCTCTGCACCCCCGGTTTTGTGGCCCAAACCAGGAAACCAGCCTTTTCCAGCCAACCCCCGGTTTTGAGGCCCAAACCGGGAAACCAGCCCACCAGCATCTTAGTTTTGAGGCCAAACTCAGCAAACCCTCAGCGCCCAGGTTTTGAGGCCCAAACCTGGAAACCGTCCTCAGCCCGAGTTTTGTGGCCAAACTCGGAAACCCTCAGCACCCAGGTTTTGAGGCCCAAACCTGGAAACCGTCCACCCGATGGTTTTTCCCTGGCTCTACCACCAAACCGACGTCGTAGATGGGATGCACCTCCCGTGCACCCCATCCACCGACACGTGTCCCTAAGTCCACGACTCAGGCAACACATGACCGCACTTCTTCACTTGTAGCTGCCACAGGCTGCCAGCCACCACAGCTGATCCTCGGGCCTCTGGTCCCTCAGTCCAAGCCTCACGTCCGCCCTTCGCCACTCTCGGTCAATCGGCACGGCACGTCTCTACTTGACCTTCACCTCGCCTCTGATCACTGCATCCGTGCTCGACACCTGCACAACACAAGCCAAAGAACATGCGCATCATCCCAGTTGACAATCACTCATCACTCAGAGACCCGGCATACACCCATGTGTCCGCATACACATGTGGTGTGAGTCAATTTTAATTCATTAATTTCAGCAAGCAAAGACTCACAAGAAACACATGGTAAAGAAGCTTTTGACCTAAGCAAGGCTATTTCAGATTTAGCATAAACAAGGTCCTTGCGCAAGTCAAAGCAAACAAGACATGGTATGGAAGCATTTGATTTCAATGTTTCATTTTCAGATTCTAAGCTAGCAAGAGAAAAGCATAGCTCATCATTTTTCCTAACCATGTCGCTACAAAGAGGTGCAAGGTGAAGATGCACTAGACTTCCAATGAAAAAGACCATTCTTTAGCCTAGTGATGGAGCAATTCAAGTTCTCAATTTTATTGCGCAAGGTATCATAGTGTTCATGAAGTCTATCATTATACTCATAACAAATCTTAAAACGTTGGGACAAAATCCCAAGGCTAGCGACAAGTGTACCTTTCTTGGCCTTGCCAAGTTCGCGTATAATATCCTCATTTGAGTGCTCATCATCCCTGAGGAAGTCCAACAAATCATCCACCTCACATTCCACCTTATCAATTGCATGTCCATCAAACAAACCTGTGGACAAAGACACACTAGAAGAAGAAGCTGGTGCCATTTCTAAAGGCATGGTTAGTGTTAGCAAGATAAAAGATCAACACCTCGACAATCAAAGTCGGATACAAAACGCTCTCAAAAGGTCGCCTTCGCGGATCCAAAACCGGTTAAGGTAGAGAGATCCTTAACTGGCTCTGATACCAATTGAAGGACCGAATTGGCGACCAGAGGGGGGGTGAATGGGAGCCTCAAATTTCTTCTCGAGAAATGATGGCCCTTGTCCTAGAAAATCACCCCAAAAACGAAGACTCAAACAACCGGTGAGTTCATGACCTACAAATAGGTGGATACCCTAGGATATGTCCTAGAGGTACAGCGGAACTACCGAAGAACCCCCAAAACAAAGAACCAAAGCAACGGGGCAAAACTGCACAAGCAAGCTCCTAGAACAATCGAACTTCCGATAACGGAACACCCCACTCCTATGGAGAAGAGGAAAGTGTTCGACCAAAACTACTTAGGCCAACTAGTGGAAAAAGCACCTTGGAAAGATCCTTATGAAGTTAGGAAACTAACGCAATAGACGGATCTCAAATCGGAGCTCGAACGCAAAAGATACGGTCGCTAGAACAAACGAAACTCCGAAAGCGGAACACTTAACTCCTATGGAGAAGAAGGAAGTGTCCAACCAAAAATACTTTGACCAATGGTGGCAAAAGTACTTTGGAATGATCCTTAAGAAGTTAGGAAACCAACGCCATAAACGGATCACAAATCGGAGCTCGTATGCAAAAGATACGGACGAAATCAGCAAAATTGTGCAGTCGCGGACTGTCCGCTAGTGAACCGCGGACAGTCTGGGAATGAGTCCCGGACAGTCCGCCGTTCAAAAATGAAAACCGCGAACTTGCTGCCCGTGAACAGCTGCAACCCCCGGACAGTCCGGGGATAAGTCCCGGACAGTCCGGGAATGCCCAGAAAGGCTAAAAACAGCCCGTATCAAACTCAAATTCGATTGGAACTCAACCAAAACGAACGGGGCTGCAACCAAACTTATCCCAAGTGTTCTTCTATGTGCTGGGAAGCTAATCCTAGGATATCATCGCTTCAATCCAACTAATCCATGAGAAATCCGAAGAACACTAGAAAAGGGAAAGAAAGAACAACGAAAATGATTTCGACCCGATCTACTTGTTCGTGAGGGTAGAGATGAATTCCTTCAGTGGAAATGTTCAACTCACTTCAAAGAACAAGTTGATTCAAATGGAATCGCAAAAGACGCAGCGTAGAGGGAGATCGAGTGAGGGGAAAATCGTGGAGAAAAGAAGAACGCGAAGAACAAATTCAAAACGCAAATTCAACCACGAATTTGATCCTTGGATTCAGAGGAATGGATAATTGATTAATCACTTGGTGTCGGGCTACAAGCCAATCCTAGCAACACAAATCTTGGAGGCAAAAAGCTCAAGAACAAGAGCCAACTCTCCCTAACCCTAGCCTTCTCTCACAGAAACAAAATGAGAGAGACACCACCAAGAACTCCCAAGGATGCGGCTGCCCTAGCCGCCCCCTCATATATATAAACGCACGTCCGAAGACCAAAACGCCCTTACATTAAGCACTCAACCCAAATACCCCCCAGGGGTAAAACCTTCCAGACTTGACAGTTTCAATCCGACGGCCATGCCCGCACATCCGGTAGCTTCACCTCGACACGACCTCCCTGTTGCCGCCATGTGCCGTCACGTCGACCACCGCGCCTTCCTCGTGGATAGCTTCGCCGCCGTGCCAGCCTCTCCACGCCGCCACGCGTCGACCATCCTTTCGGACCAACCCCCGGTTTTGAGGCCCAAACCGGGAAACCGTCCACCCCGAGTTTTGAGGCCCAAACTCGGAAACCCGCATGCCCAGGTTTTGAGGCCCAAACCTGGAAACCGTCCTCGCCGAATTTTGAGGCCCAAACTCGGAAACCGGCCACCCCGAGTTTTGAGGCCCAAACTCGGAAACTGTCGATGGTAGCTTTTTGAGGCTCAACTACCGAACCCGCACCGTAGATGGGATGTGGTTCGCACAACCCGAACACCGGCATCGATGCCGATGCATGTCCAGCCTCCACGCCGGGCACAACGCCTTCGCCTTCCTTCTTGACTTGGCCGACGGCACTTGCGCCGCATGCAAGCCCGTGTCCGACCTCCCGCCAAGTGACACGACTCCAGCGCCTTCCTCCCGACTCGGCCGATGCACCGCACATCCCCATGTGCTCCTGCTTGCCGATGCCACGTGCCAGCTACCACAGCTGGTCCTCTAGCCTCTGGTCCGTCAGTCCAAGCCTCACGTTCGCCCTTCATCGCTCTGAGTACATCGGCATGGCACGTCCGCCGCACGGCACGCCCATCCTTCACTGCTCCTGATCCGTCGGCACGACACGTCTCTACTTGACCTTCACCTCACCATTGACCACTGTATCCGAGCTCCACACCTGCACATCAACACAGCCAAGAGACACATGTCGAACACGAACACCAACACAGAAACACCACACAACTCACGCCACAGGTTAGTCATAAACAATAAGCGCATAGCGAGATATGGACTAAACTAGGTAAAAGCCTCAAACCATCCTCATCAAAGTCAATCATTCATCATATGTGTTCTCACTTCGCTTCGCCTCGACACAAGCTCCAGGATGCCGCCACGTGCCGTCACGTCGACCAACGCGCCTTCCTCGTGGATAGCTTCGCCGCAGCGCCAGCCTCTCCACGCCACCACGCGTCGACTGTTCCGCATAGGAACCTCCGCCCGGTTTTGAGGCCCAAACCGGTAAACCCGCCAGCCCAGGTTTTGAGGTCCAAACCTGACAAACCGTCCACCCCGAGTTTTGAGGCCCAAACTCGAAAACCCGCCAGCCCACGTTTTGAGGCCCAAACCTAGAAACCGTCCACCCTGAGTTTTGAGGCCCAAACTCAGAAACCGGCCACCCCGAGTTTTGAGGCCCAAACTCGCGTCAAGGGTTGCTTTTTGAGGCTCAGCTACCGAACCCGCGCCATAGATGGAATGTGGTTCGCACACCCCGACCACAGGCACCAATGTCGATGCATGTACAGCCTCCACGCCGGGCACAACGCCTTCGCCTTCCTTCTTGACTCGGCCCACGGCACTTGCGCGCACGCAAGCCTGTGTCCGACCTCCCGCCAAGTGCCACGACGCCATCGTCTTCCTCCCGACTCGGCCGATGCATCGCACATCCCGATGTGCTCTCGCTCGCCGATGCCACGTGCTAGCTACCACACCTGGTCCTCCGGCATCTTCGTCCGTCAGTCCAAGCCTCACGTTCGCCCTTCACCGCTCTAGGTACAACGGCATGGCATGTCCGCCACACGACACGCCCATCCTTCACCGCTCCCGGTCCATCGGCACGACACGTCTCTACTTGACCTTCACCTCGCCATCGACCACTGCCTCTGAGCTCAACACCTGCACATCAACACAACCAAGAGACACATGTTGCACACACACACCAACGCATGTAACACGCCACAACTCAACGCCACCGGTTAGTCATAAGCATTAAGCACATAACAAATAATGACTCAACTGGGAAAAGCCTCAAACCTTCCTCACAAATGTCAATCATTCATCATATATGTTCTCAGAGTTTGATTTAACCGGGGTACGATCCACTGTGGTACTTGTTGTAGCCATGTGGTTCTGACCGGAGTGGGTGGAGCGCATTTAATGCTTCCAGGAGTCGCACCGGAGGTAAGTATGAGGTAGTCGAGGCTTGCTTCCTTTGCTAGGAAGTTTTGGTGGTTGAGCTTTGGTTCCTTTGGAGGGACGGTTTAGGACGTATAGTGAGGCGGTCGAGGCCTACCCCGCTCGCTTTGGGGAGTTTCCGCTGCCGTACCACGATCGGGCGTTGTCATGGTCTCGAGGAGGGATTCCTCGAGGGTATGCTGCATCGCGGAGGTATGGTTGTGGGCCAGCCCAGTACAGATTGGTACTTGGGCTGGTTTGCGCGCTGAGATTTGAGGGGCAATTGTGGGCTCTGTCGTGGTTTGGGTTTTCGAAGCGTAGGTTTTGGGGTACCCCTTTTCCATACCATCGACAGTAGCCCTCGAGCCCCAGCTTGAGCGCTGGCGCTCGAGTTGGGAGTCATGAGGCCATAGGGTATTCCAAAACTGCTCTGCAGGGGACGCACGAGTGTTCCCCGCTACTGACGGTCACTAACCCCTATCTTATACCGTTAATAAGTCACCTAAAGGAGAATAAATGTGACCATCAACCAAGAATAGAGTTTGATTCTAACGAGTTCCACGAGTTGTGTCATTCTCACTTGTTTTGCAGGAATACCAACATTTCACTACATAAAAGTATCCCAAGTGATGAATCAGAGCGCACCATTGTGATGAGCTCGTCGAGACAATCGAAACGGACACATGGTTTACCACAATCAGATTCCCGATGGAAGAGTCCTCGATGAATACGACTAGGAAGACTCTGGAACCTTCTAGAAGCCTTATCCATATGAAGATCAGGGGTGTAACAGACAAGATTCCAATAGCTACAAAATACCAAAGATATTCAGGGACCAGATAGAAAGAAGACTACAAGGATTCCTTCCACGCCAAGGCTCATTGCGCAAACTTACCGAACAAGGATTCAAGACAAACAAGGAAGGTGTTAGAAGACTTGCGGACGAAGGAAGAGGCAGGCGGCGCTAGGGGGAGGTCGGGGGGCCTCAACCCTATGCCGGCCGGCCTGGGCCCAGTTGTCAGCCAGCCCTCCTTCGTGCGACATGACCTAATCGACCTCCTCGACGCATCTCAACCGTTGTTCAATGTCGGTTTGATCGGAAGGCTACGGTTCATCCCATCGGGCTATATAAATAGCCCCATACCCCTCTCCCTGGAGCATCACAATCCTCATATCAATCCTCATTCAGATCAGATCCAAGACAAAGGCTCCAGTCATATTCATCAGGAGAGGATTAGGGCTATCTAGCAATTAGAAGATTAGTAACCCTCTAATTAGGGATTAGATCTAGTCTTCTGTAGCATTAGAAGAGTGAGAGAGATGTATTACAGGGATATTAGAAGGAGCTCCGGCCTATTGGATCTACTTCTTTAGCTTGTACCTGTGGATTCAAGTTCGTCAAGAGCTTGGATCAGGATAATCTTCGGTCTTCAACTTCTAATTATCAGTAAGTGTTCTTGTTCTTATTGTTCTTCTGGCTTGCATCTCTAATTAGAGTACTAATTCTAATTAGGGGACTCTAATCTAGTCGCTCTAGAGTTAGAGGAGTCATCATCGTGTAAGCGTGGTGCTCAGACTCGATTACTTGCATAGTGTACCATATATTTTGGATCGGTGGTAGCTCGCGGGTGTGACTCTTATAGGCTTGTTGAATCTTTCGTAGTCCACGTCCCGTCTATAGGGCTAGCAGGAGTATATTACTTGGGAATTGTCATACTCTGGATGTGGTCTCTATCGCGGAACCGTCCTGATTATAATTACTCAAGTACCGTCTTAGTCAATTACGTCTGACATCGACCCGCACTCGAAGGCATATAACCCCGGTAGTCCGGAAATCTCGAAGAATTTCAACATCGTACAACACACAGGATCGCATCGTTCAAGTATTACATTTGAAAGGAGACCACTGTTAAATGAAACCAAATTTAAACATCAGAGTGCGAAATTTGAACTGAGTTATTACAATACCGAATTTGGAAGTGCGGAAGCTTAAATAAGTTTTTGAAACACGACCACCACACATGTGGTCCAAATAAAACATTGTTTGATATCTTCAACTCAACACAACTCACTCCTCCTTTTTCAAGTAATGTGCCACTAGTAGTCTCAATCCAGCAAAAGAAAAGGGGAAGCTTCTGTACGACCCTCCCCTGGGCCTACTCCTCATCACCTTCCACCAGGTAGAGGCAGTGCTTACAATAGCCATAGTAAACCTGGCCATCAGCAACAACGGGATAAACCCTGAGTACGGGAATGTACTCAGCTAGACTTACCTGTAACACCCTAGGTGTTAAGCAACCCTAAATGCATAACTTGACATCTCATAAGCATAAAGCATCATCATCCCATGTTGCATTCTGTGATTAAGTGTCATTTCATGTGTTTACTTATAATGTTATGCTTGAAGTGATGCTTGTTTGACTTGTTTGTGGAGTGTTTAAGTCTTCTAAGTAGTTGAACCTTGATGAGGAGTCAAAATGAAGCTAGGTTAGTGTTGGTCATTTTTGCTAACTAAGCCTTTAACCCTAGTTGCCTTAATAGAGCTCTAGGAGTCCTTTTGTTTGACTAACTAAGACCTTCTTGATAGAAGCTTTGCATGGTTGTGGGCCCTTAACCAAAAGTGTGTAGAATTTAGAGTAGAACAAAAGTTGTTTAAGCCCCAACTCATGAAAATGAGTTTAACAAGGTGTTTTAGGACCCACAAGTCAGAAATGGGGAAGATTAGACTTAGAAAATTTCTCTAAGTCCTAACTGTCCAAAATAGTTTCATCTAGCCATCTTTGGAGCTTTTTCGGGAGTAATGTAGGCCGATTTGGAGCTTGATCTTGTAATCAAGTTTGTAGCTGGCATGTAGCTCTAAGCAGTGGAGCAAGTGGTTTAACTTTTCATCGAATGGTTTAGGAGATGATCGCGTCCAAAGATCGGCTGTCAGTCGGCCTGATGGCCATTGAATCGGCCGTTCGGCCGAGCACGCGCGCGCGGCATCGTGCCTGACCGCGTCAGGCATCGCCCGCCGCGTGGCTCACGACGGCCGGCCGCGCCAGCGCCCGCACGCAGCGTGGCGAGCTCAAGCTGCCCGCTCGCGCTCGCCAGTCCAAACCGCGCCGCACTCCCTCCTTTCTGTCCCCTCTCTCTCGCTCTCTGCTCTCGCCGACGCTCGAGCAGAAAAGGGGAGAAAGCAAGGCGCCGCCGCCGTTCGCCGCCGTTCCGCCACCGCACCATCCATCCAACCACCCACCAAGCTTCGCCGTGAGCTCCCGCACCTAGTGCTACCCTTAGCGCTCCATGAGAGACCGTAGGCAAGCCCCGGGATGAGCCGCCGCCATGGCCGCCATGACCGCCGAGCTCGGTCCGCCGTGGCCGGCCTCCGTCCCGTGGTTGCATGTTGCCCTAGCGCGTGTTTAGGGGACAGTGAGGTCCGGGGAGGAGTTAGAGGGTGATGGTTTAGCCGATTAGGGTTAGGTGCCCGCGGAACGCCGTCGTCCGCCGTGTCCGCCATGACCGGCAAGCTCGGTCCACCGTGGCCAACTTCCTTCCCGTGGCCGTCCGTCGGTCTTAGCTAGTGTTCGCGAATCGCCGAGGCTCGTAGAAGGCGTTGGAGGTGTCGGTTAAGCCGATTAGGATTTGGTAGTGCTAGTACGCCGCCGTCCCCCGCTCGCCATGGTCGCCGGAAATGGCACGGCCGTGGTCGCAGGTGCTCGGAGCCGGAGACCTGGCTTCTGAGCGTCGGGTTAGGTTTACGAAGGTCGCCGGAGTAGGATTCGGGAGTCCGTTTAGCTCGTCGTGGCCGGAGTCGGCCGGCGTAGCTCGCCCGTGCCACCGTGTCCGCCATCGCCGACGGCGAGCTCTATCCAAGCATGTGCTGGGCTAGATAGAGGCACCGTCGGGTGCGGAAGGAGAAGGGGAGTCCGCCGGTGGGGTTAGTTTCGCCGGAGGAGTCACCGACGGCGAGCAGCGCCATGGTTAACGTCGGGCTCTGCTCCGTGTGTATGACAGGTGGGGTCAGTTTGACCTGAGGGTCCCACTTGTCAGTGAGCCTGGGTGCAATAGTTCGGGTGTGTCTAGCAGTTTCAGTTAGGGTGTTTTTCAGGGTTTTGTTTAAATGGTTTTCAGAAAATGTTGAATTGCTTGTTTAATTCATATCTTGCAATCTGTGAATGCTAAAATGGTGTAACAAGTTTTGTTAGGATTGTGGTGATGAGTTCTATGTGTGAAAAATATAATATGCCCAGTTTGTGATAAATTTCTGTGTAGTTATATTTAATTCATGTTTAGGCTGAAATCTTGTTAAATGCTTAGTAAATTATGTATAGCTCAGAAAAATGTGATTCTTATTTTGTTAGATTTGTGTTGAGGAGTAGTTTCTGGGAAAAATGTAAAATGAAGTCGCTCTGTGGAATAATTTGGCAGTAATAATTAAAATGGTTAAATGTTGTTTCCTTGTTTATTTTGTAGTAATTAAAATATGAGGAATATGAACCGGAGAATTTATGCACACTGCTCTTGTACTAAGAAGTTCAGTAGAAAAATGAGAAATCTGTTGTTTGACACTTTTTGCTAGGGGGTGTAGTTCAAAGCACCTTTCCATGCTAGAATTTGTCTTTTTCATAGAGATTGGAGTTTAAGTCCAAATTGGGTGAAATTTGGACAGGGGACTGGATTATATGTTGTTAACTTCCAATAATTTTTGTAGATTTTTCGGAAGCTGTCTAGAATGGGTTGCTATTATAGGCTTGTTTAATTAGATTTATTTCAGCAAGTAATTAGAGAGGAGTGAAACCAATAAGTAAACTTTGATGTGGTGGCAACATGGCTTAACAAGTTGACTATGGGAGGTTAAGCAGTTGAGTAGCAGTAGATGACATGTGCTTATCTCCTCAAATGCCTTGTTCCATATTGCATCACCATGCATCCCCCGTGCATTCGTGTTATTTATATATGTCATGCATCATGCAGGGTCGGTAGTGGAAGTTTGTAACACCTCTGGTGATTAATTTGTAATTAACCTGACATGTCATCATCTTAAGTCATAATCAGTCTTGTTATGCATTAATGTTTGTCTAATGATTGCTTGCCTTTACCCTTCCTAAAGGTATTTTGTGTGTAGTGTTTCCTTTTTCTAAAACCCTAAAAGCCCAAATCTTCCAATAAGGGCAAAATGGTAATTTCACCTCTGTGCCTGGCTTTGTGTAATTCTTGTGCAGTTTAGTGTCTTGAAGCTTTGTTGTGTTGTTCAAAAACCAAAATCAAAAACAGATTTCAATTTCCTTTTCAAAAACCCTGATTTTCAAACCCTGGTTGTTACCCCTCTTTTATTAATTTAAAAACGATTCAAAATTTGGAGTTGGTCCAAAAAGCAAAGTTGTAGATCTGATCAAGAGACACAACTTTGGTATTTACAGATTTTCAAGTTTCAATATAAAATTAAAAGTAATTTTGAATTTATTCAAATCCCAAAAGTGTCCCCTTTTCAAATTTCAAAGGTGATTCAAAAACTATTTGGATTTTGAAAATGTTCTTAGTGTCAAAGTTGTAGATCTCCTTTTTCTGCACAACTTTGGTGTTTTGAGTTTTTGCTGCTCAGTTCAAATTTTGGAAGTAATTTGCAAAATACAGAAATTAGTTCAAAGTCAAACCCTAGACCTACCTACTGTTCTTCTTCCTCGCGTAGGGGGGGGACCCGGCCATGGCGCCCCGCCGGCGCTGCGCGTGCTACGTGCGGGGCAGCTCCTCGCCTGCCACCAGTCTGCCACCGCTGACCCCGTGCTCATTCCGCACCCGCACGCGAGCGCTGACCTCCTGTCCCGTCCCCCATAGTGCCCAGCAAGCCGCCGCCGCGTGTTCAACGCCGGCGAGCTTACGCCCGGTCCCTACGCGCACGCCCGTTCTTCCGCCAGCATGCAATCGATTGCGCACGCTTCGGCCAAGCTTATCCGCCTGCACGTGACACTTATCCGCCCCCGAGCACGCCTATAAAAACCACCGCCGGTCGGAGTTCCCACCCACCTCCGCCACCGTCGCCAGGCCAGTCCAGAGCCTCCGCCATCCAACCACCTAGCTCAGAAGCTCCGCCGTGTCCTCGCGAAGCTTTTCCCTACCTCAATTTTACCTCCGCCGCCCCCTATTGCCCGGCGTAACCTCATCTGCCCAAACTCCGGCGAAACGCCGGTGAGCACGGGATTGAGAAATCCTCATTCCCCGGCCGTGATCTTCCTTCCCCGACCTCTATTTCTTCTTCCTCGCATCCTTGCGGTTCTAACCAAGCTTTGGTAACCCGGTGTGGTGCTCAGGAACGCCGGAACGCCGTCGCGACGCGGTTCTGCCCGCCGACGACCCCCGCTCCGTCGACCTCCTAGCTCCGGCCATCCCCTCGCCTCGCCACCGCGCGTCAGAAGAGAAGATGTGCATTTTTCTTAAAGGGCTGATCTAAGACGATTTCAATCAAGATCAGTTTTGAAAACCTTTGAAAATATTAATTCGCGCCTATATGAGTTTAGATAATATTGGTCCCAAATTTGAAGTTTGTTATATTCGCATATCACTAGCTCAGTTTATTAATCATTTTGATTGCTTTTTCATATAAATAGAATCCAATTTTGGGATTTGCCATCCTATACTCTCCTAAAGCGTTTATAATAATTTTGATCTTTATTCCTCTAGCTCTTAAACTATCTATCTGCCCAGAGACCACCTCGAACTTGCAAGATCATTGACATAATATTCGGAATCCAAAATGGTTTATGTTCTCCTCTAAAATACAACTGAGCCAATGTTTGGCCAGGCTAGGTTAATTTCTAATTCTTTTATTTACAATTGGGGAAAATTCAGAGTCAGGACGTGTTACAAGACATTGACGAGTATGCATTGGTGCCTCGGTACCTCGGGACACCTCTCTCACTCGTCTAGTTGAACTGCCTGTGTCTACGAGGCTGTATCAGGTAAAGCCTATTGTTGAGTCATTAGTGGAAGTCTCATAAGTCGCTGGGTAAAGCCAAATTGCCATTTTAGAAGAAATTGCTGTTAAAGTGCATCTTATGACTCTTCTTGCTGGAAAATTGAGGGCCTGCAATTATCTCTATTGCTTAGCAAATCTATTATATAGCATGATATCTCTTGAAAGAACTCATATGATGTTGCGCATTTTTGCAAGGGGATAGAATCTTTTTATAGCACAGAGCAGATGATTTATGTTGGTTTGGGTTGATGTGTTCGCGTACTGAACGAGGAGTGCGGTCATGTTTGTAATTTGGATTAGGTGCTGATCATTTTTCACTAAGAGGGAGAGTTCTGACCACCAATCATATGTCTCCCTGATGCAATATATGTCTCTGGATGTTCAACTAAGGGGGATTTGAAGGGAAATTTTTCAAATCTTATGTGCCTCGCCAAGTTGGAACCTAAGGGGGAGAGTTTTTCTGGGTTGCTTGCACTTTTTGAGTGGGAAGTTTGCTAGTTGTGTTGAGCCTTCGCCTCGTCTTGAAGGGACTAGAGCACAACTTTTTTAGGGATTTGATTCAATTGGATCCGGGCATAGCGTTTGCTCTATGAGTATCACCTGATTGCAGCTTTATTGGTATGGTGGTTCGCTCTTCAAAAAGGCATGCTCTGTGTTATAGGAAGAACACTTTCTGATCTGGTTGTTTTATAAGAATATGTAGATTGGGAGTTAGGGCGTCTTAAAATGGTGTTTAAAACTCTCTCGGTGTTTGAAGGCGCTCATATGCACTTAACTTGAAACATTGTAGACTAACCAGAGAATCGAGGGAGTGGAAAGCATTCTCAGTGGTGTGATACGCGCATACTGCAGGTTGTCGAGAAGCCTCGGGGTCGATCGATCGGGAGGTGTGTGGCATTTAGGTGCTAATGACGACTTGATCTGAAATGCATCATATGTTTGATGTTTACAATTCCTGTTCTGCTCATTTGATAGTGTGATGGTGGCTTTCAGGGTGAATCCTTAGAATATGCTTTGGCTGTACATTTCTCCCTTATTAGGAGTTCACTATAAAAAGGCTTAGTAGGGCACAGTATTAGTACATTGGGCTTATACTGAAGGAAAGACTTGCACACACATGTAAATCAATATGAAGCTACAGTGGCGCTTCTGAATATTTACAACCTCGATTTGTCTATCGCAAGTGCATGTATATCTCTAGAGACATGGGTTTAGTAAATAAATAGTCTGAGGAGTAAAATCACTAAGAAGTGGTAAATCTATAACTTCTTCTGGTTATACTAATTAAGGCAAGTATTTATATCTCCAAACTTACAATTTAAGGTTTTCTGCACAGATGTTTTTTTAGAATTGACCCAAATTTGTTTAACCCTAGAATCTACCCTTCGACACTAAAATCTTCAAACAGTCTCGCGACATAACTGAGCTTCTGAGTCACTTAATCAAAGTTTGTAGGGAGGGCTAACACTAGATCGACACTTTTAATCTGTTCATGAATCATTGAACTGTTGACCTGTTCTCTGGGAGGTGGGGGTCTATGAACAACAAACAATCCAAAAGTCACATCACAGGCATTCAATATAAACCCTAATCACTTTTCTATTTTCTTAATTATTTAAAAAGGTCATTTTATGAAGTTGCTCAAAAATTACCAAATTAATCTCATAAGTTCATTATGGTATAAAAAGATGGCAAACAAATTTCATAATTTTTGGAGGTCATAGGTGCTCAATTAAAATAAGCCATTAATTAACAAAAGGCACTATTTAACAATTAAAAATAATACTCAAAAATCAACTTGTTCCAAAAGACTTCAAAATTTCACCAGAGCCTAAACATGTCATACGAAGCTCACAAAAATTTATCTCATGATTTTTGGGTTGTAAATGATTTTCTAAAAATACAAAAACCATCCATTTATTAATTAAAGAGGGGATTTTATATTTTCAAATCCTGCAGAAAAGTAGAGTTTTATATTTTTATAAAATACTTCAAGGCATAAAGGTCTACCATGAATTTTTTAGAATTTTGGAACAGTACAGAAAATCACACAAAAAGATGAAACTTGAACACTATTAAAATAAAACTGAAAAAGGAAAAACAGAACTGTTCATCATTCCTCACGCCGGCGGTCACCCGACGGCGGCGAGATGGTGTTCCGGCCACGGCAGAGGCTCGCGGGTGAAACCAGGGCATGGAGAGGTTCAGGAGCTCACCGGCAGTCGATGACCGCCGGTG
>VDCT01000302.1:0-41691 GCA_009763385.1 Coix lacryma-jobi var. lacryma-jobi
CTGTCGCCAGGGGGCGGCACGGGGCCCCGGGGGGGGGGGCGGCGGGCGGCCGGGGGCGCGCCGGGGACGCCGCCGGGGGGCCGTGCGGGGCCGGGGGCGCCGGCAGGCCAGACGGCCCGGGCCACGGCCGGGGGGCGGGGCGCGTCCGGGTAGCGCCGCCGGGGGGCCGGGGGCGCGCCGGGGAGCGCCGCCGGGGCTCGGCCAGGCAGGGGCGCGGCGCGGCGACGCGGCGAGCGGCCGGCGATGGCGGCGGCGCGGGCGACGGCGGTGGCGGGCAGTTGGGTGTTGGCAGGGGGAAGTGTGGTGTGCGTGTCTGTGGTGCGTGGGGCCGTTTTGTATTTTTTTCTTTTTGAGCGTCTTTGCCGAGTGTCAGATCGGCTGACCCTCCGCGAGGCCCCCTCTTTGCCGAGTGCCAGCCGATCTGGCACTCGGCAAGAATGGCCACGTGGCAGCCATCACCGCTGCCAGTAGACAAAGCGTTGCCGAGTGCCGGCTGGCACGCACTCGGCAAAGAATTATCCTTCGCCGAGTGCCAGCTGCGCGGCACTCGCAAAGAGCCTCTTTGCCGAGTGCAAAGCTGACACTCGGCGAAGTTTTTTTTTTTAATTGCCACCAATTTTTTTTGAGGCACTTTCACACTACACTGGTCAACATGTTCAAATTGGACACTTTCAAAACTTTCGTTTATTTTTTGACTTATTTCGTTTTCTTGATTTTCCCGAAAGACGCAAGTTTGAACTGCGGGCGCATCGAATAGTGGATTTCATAATTTTAAAAATGTTTATTCTTGTTCTTAACCGTATGTTGAGGCCAATTCCCAAAACTGACCCGAGGTTTCGATCAAGTGCTCACGGGCAACGCCTCCAAATTACGTGCGGGCGGTTTTTAATTATAGAAAATACAAATGAATTCAAAAATGGCGAAACTTGGCGAGATGTTGTTACATCACTATGCGTATGTCGTGAAAAAAATTTGAGAAAATTTCGAGCAAGTTGTCACGTACGATGCTTACAAACCTGGAATCTCCGCATGTTGATATCAGATATCACATCGGAGATGTCCAGGTTTGTAAGCATCGTACGTGACAACTTGCTCGAAACATTCTCAAATTTTTTTCCGGCATACGCATATATGTAACAACATCTCGCCAGTTTTGCGATTTTCGAATTCATTTGCATTTTCTATAATTAAAAAATCGCCCGCACGTAATTGTGAGGCGTTGCCCCGTGAGCACGTTGATCGAAACTCGGGTCAGTTTTAGGATTTGGCCTCAACATACGGTTAAGAACAGAATAACAATTTTAAATCATCAAAATCATTATTCGATGCACCGCAGTTCAACTTGCGTCTTTCGGAAAAATTCAAGAAAATAAAAGAAAGTCAAAAATATAACAAAAATCTTTGAAAAAGTGTCAAATTTGAACATGGGCCATAGTACTGTGGGGATGATCCACAAAAATTTGGTGTTCAAAATCCAAAAAAAAAACTTTATCGAGTGCCACGTGCTGGCACTCGGCAAGGAGGGGATCTTCGCCGAGTGCCAGCCAGGTGGCATCGGCAAAGAACAGCCCACGTGCTTTGCCGAGTGCCACGTGGCGCCGCACCAGCGAAGATTCCCTCTTTTCCGGTGCCTGCCACGCGGCACTCGACAAAGAACACACCACGTGTCAAACAACGGGCCACAGATCTCTGAGTGCCACGTGGTTGGCACTCGGCACAAGCGCTCCCCTTTGTCGAGTGTCAGGCGGCGAGCACTCGGCAAAGCAAACGGCCGTGGATGCCGTCTGGTCCGGCACGCTTTGCCGAGTACTCATCTGTGCCGAGTGTCTACGCTCTGGCAAAGAGTTCCTTGCCGAGTGTCGGTGCACTCGGCAAAGCAGCCTTTGCTTGTGCGTGCTTGCATGCCAGATTTCCGCACTCGCAAAGAGCTCTTGCCGAGTGCCCGAAATTTGGCACTCGGCAAGTTCCAGGCACTCGGCGAAGCCTGCGTTCCTTAGTGTTATGTGTTAGTTTACTTCGTCATCCTAATATGTGTTTAGTTCTTCATCATCGATCACTAATCATTGACTATGCATATATATTTTTAAGTATTCCAAATGATCACCAACATGAACTAGGAATTCGACATGACCATCTACTAATTTTTATTTTAAAATTAGTTGGGAGTTGGAGCTATATATGGTAGGTTAATTAATTCTTTGATACCACATCAATTCGCCTCTGCAAACTTTAGAGAACTTTGGCATGCAATGCAGAAGAGCGCAATGGTGATCTAGCATTTGGCATGATTCAGTTTTCATGAACTGAACAACTACAAATAATTATACTTTCACCATTTCTAGTAAATAAGAGGAACCTAGCTACCGGCCGTATGGTATAAATAAAAATTGAGTTGTCAATTTGGACCTGTCCAAACTCCAAACTCCAAAGTGACAGTCCAGCATAAAATTGGAAACCTTCGCTCCTGTAGCACGTTTGGAGGCTATTAGGATACTCTTGGCTTATGCTGCATCCAGGGGTTTCAAACTTTTCACAATGGATGTTCCAGAGCGCTCTCTAAACGGCTACATAGAGGAGGAGGTTTATGTGTAGCAACCCCCCGGTTTTTGAAATCCAAGTTTCAAACCATGTTTTTTAAACTTCACAAAGCTTTGTATGGTTTGAAACAAGCCCTAGAGCCTGGTACGATAGATTGAAAACTTTTGTCAGGGTTTAAAATGGGATGTGTAGACAAGACGCTTTCTCTCCGGCAAGGCAAAGACACACTTTGGTCCAAATTTACGTGTGATAATCATTTCGTGTGTTCTTCTCACGTTGGTGCAAGTTTGCAGATACTATGAGCAGGGAGTTCGAGATGAGCATGATGGGCGAGTGACATTCTTCTCGGTTGCAATCAAGCAATCCCGAGAGGGACGTTTGTGCACCAGGGCAAGTACACGACGAACTGCTGCAACGTCGTATGGGTGAGCCAAGCCTTTCCAACCACAGACGACTGACTCACGTCGACAACGACTACGTGCATCGGACGCGAGCGTGGAGGCCGCAAATCCGTAGACGCTCAGTATGATCGGTCGTTCTACTACTGACCGTGCACCACGCACCGAGACACGGTTGCATTAGCCGTGTGCCTGTGCGCGCGTTTTCAGGCGTCGCCGCGCACTTCTCACCGTCAGCGGTGAAGCGCATCTTCAGGTACTGTTGATTCGCTTTGTATTCCACTCTCTCGCTTTGTGGCTATTCCGATGCTGATTTTGCTGGTTGTCGCATGAGCGCAAGTCCACTTCTGGACTTGCCAGTTTATTGGATTTTTGGTCGTGGTCTCTCGCAAGCAGTCTAGTGTCGCTCAGTCTACCACGAGGCTGATATGTTGCTGCGCTAGCTGCTTCCCAGTTACTCTGGTGATGGCCATTGCGTGATTTTGGTTTGAGCTTTACTCAGTTCCTTTGCTTTGTGACAGCACGAGTGCCATTAGCGTTGCTAAGAACCCGTGCTTCACTCGAAAAACCCAAACACATTGATGTGCGCTTTCATTTCTTGCGAGACCACCAGGAGAAGGGTGATATCGACCTCGCCCATGTCGATACTCATCACCAATTGGCTGATATTTTCACCAGCCTTAGACGAATCAACCTTTAATAGGTTGAGGGGTGAGCTTGGTGTGTGTTTCCCCTTTTAGATGGGGAAGCATTTTGAGATGTACAGACTGACTCTTTTATTTTGAGACTCTTTTCTTTTGAGTTTCTTGAGTCCTTCCAATGGTATCTTTTCTTTCAGTTTTGTGTCGGGCATACGCATTTACATTCTGAGCTTCAACTATTATGTCACTAGAATGTATATATCACTCTGCTCTAGTGCTCTAGATACAATGTGATTATATATCTTCTTGATCACTGTTACATGTTATGAGCGAGCTATTTTTGGCAAGGGAATTATGCCTAATGTATATAAATCTGAAATGTGTCACCATTGAGATATGCAACTAGCATGTGTAGGGTGTGTTGAGTCCATTCCTGCTTTTCATATATGCTAGGTTGCTATGTCTCTATCTGAGTCATTACTTGCTTGGTTGTTCATAACTTGCTTAAAATCTGAACCAAGTATTGTTGAATTGAAAAGATCGAGATGGGATTGCTTGTCAACACCTCATGGTATTGAGACTGTTTCTCATTGCACCTTGAGTTAAACTTGAGCCATGTAGTTGTAAGACCGAAACCGTTGCTTTAAGCTTCTGATTGCTGGCATAGGCTGCCACGGTTGAAAAGTTAGGCGATGACAAGCTTTCAACCTCTCGCAATCACATGCTAAAATGAACTTGTGAACTCTTTTAACCGCTGCAAACTCCGATATGAATTGAAATCACAAGTATATGCTTCATTTATGCATGATGATTGAACTTTTGCTAGGGGTAGTTCACTTTGTATATATGTTTAGCACTGTGTTGGATTCCCTTTATCATGTCTAGTGCTATTTTGATGGTGACTATCCTTTTTGGCTTAAAACTGCTCACATGCTCCTATGCTTCATATTTCGTAAAGTGATCAGTTTGAGCCTTGCTATTTGAGTGCTTAATGAGATGTCGGAGCTATACTGATTAGAGCATCTTTGCATCTTTTGACTATATACTTGAAGCTCCTAACTTGCATTTTGACTTCATATGCATTTTGAAGGAGATCTTGTGTTCAGAGGGAGTGTTGTGTGAAGGGAGTTGATTCTCCGATACCTTTTGACCTTGATAAGTGCATTTTCAACTAGGGGGAGAAATTTATGCAAATCATATGCTCCTGTGTTGATCAACTAAGGGGAGAATCATTTGTAGTTGCTTGCATTGTCGAGGGGGAGTTTGCTAGTGTGTTGAGCCGTTGCCTCTGTCTTGAGGGACTAGCAAACGTTCCTAGCTTTTCATGAGCTTTCATAAGCCTGTGTTGATCAACTAAGGGAGAATCATTTGTAGTTGCTTGCATTTGTCGAGGGGGGAGTTGCTAGTTGTGTTTGAGCCGTTGCCTCTGTCTTGAGGGACTAGCAAACTTCCTAGCTTTTCATGAGCTTTCATAAGCCTTTTCATTTGGTTTCAATTGGTATCGTCTGGTTGCTTCCCATTGGTTGGTTGATTTCCAATTGGTTCGGAGTGGATTTCTTGCTAGTTGTGTTGAGCCTCTGTGCCTCTTTCTTGAGGGACTGCTTTTGCTTCTGTTGTCCTCCGATCTTCAATGTATCTGCTAGCGGTGTTGAGCCTGTTCTACCTCTTCTTGGGCTAGCTTTGCTTTGCTTGGTTGCGTCGAGCCGTTGCCCATGTCTTTGGGGACCAAGTTTTTGCTTCATCCACTTGACCTTCTTTGGCTTTTGTTAAGGCTTTGGGTCATTGTGTGGGTTTCTCTTCCCCTCCTTCCTACCTCCTTCTTCTATTCATGATTTGTTGTGAGTTGACATGCACTCATCAAGGGGGAGATTGCGATACATGGGGTATGCCGAGTCTCTGTGTGATGAGTGATTGTCAACGGAGATGATGCGCATGTTCTTTGGCTTGTGTTGTGCAGGTGTCGAGCACGGAGACAGTGGTCGATGGCGGTGAAGGTCAAGTTGCGACGTGTCGTGCCGACGGACGGGCGCGATGAAGGATGGGCGTGCCGTGCGGCGGACGTGCCATGCCGATGTATAGACGGTGAAGGGCGGACGTGGACTTGGACTGATGGACTGGAGGCCGGAGGATCAGCTGTGGTGGCTGCAGCCTGCGACAGCGGACAAGCGGGAGAGTGCGATCATGTGGTGAAGGGTGCAACAGGCGGTGCATCCCTTCTACGACGCCGGTTTGTTGGTAGAGCCCGGAAAACAACGGTGACGGTTTCCAGGTTTGGGCCTCAAAACTGGGTGCTGGTTTCCAGGTTGAGCTCAAAACCTGGCGGCGACGGTTTCCAGGTTGAGCCTCAAAACCGGGTGGGCTGGTGCGGACGAGTTTTCGCGATTTGGCCTCAAATCTTCCGGGGCCTAAACTCGGCGGACGGTTTCCAGGTTGGCCACAAACTCGGGCTGGAGGCTGGTCTATCCGTTTGCGGCCTCAAAACCGGGGGCTGATGGAAAAGGCTGGTTTCCCGGTTTGGCCACAAAAACGGGGTGCAGAGTGGTGGCGGCACGTGGCGACATCTGAAGTTGCGGAGGCGACGCGGAAGACCGGCGGGCGTGGCCGTCGGATCTACTCCACCAGCGGGTGGACTAGAATAGCCTTAGGGTTAGGTGGTCGCTCTGTAAATACAGTAGTGAGGGTAGAGTAGGAAATAAGACTTAGCTAGGTTAGTATAAGTATCCAGGGGAGACACCCTCCTCCCTATCTCAATCTCAGTTAGTTGCTTGGCTTCCTGCTCTCCCATTCCCTCTTTAGCTAGTGAGATCCGCAGAGAGACTCGCTCTGTGTACTATTGATTCAAGGAAATGAGGCCGTATCCTCATCTTTCCTGAACAGACCCGAGCCGTGCACTGTGCCCTTCGATCTGTGCGTTTGCGTTTTCGCTGTGTAGAGCACTGTGTTCGTTGGTTTTGGCTCTGCTCGTTCTTCTCCTTCGATCGATCTCTCTTTTCTGAGTGTCTTTGCGAAATCCGTTTGAATCAGTTTGTTCGTATCATTGAGGAGGTCATTTCGACCAAAGGAATTCATCTAACTCTCATGATCGAATAGATCGGGACGATTTCGTTTTCGTTGCACTTTTTCGTTCATCCACTTTCCCTTTTGATTTCCTGCATTTTGGTTATCTGAGAAGATTATTTCTTGGGGATAGTCTCCTAACTACCCTGTGATCTTCTTCCCAGTTGAAACTTGGGATTGTGATTTGAACGGGTTTTGGAGGATTTGTTCTGCCGGAATTTCAGTACAGTTCGGGGTGACCGGACGCTCTGCGTACTGGTCGGACGCAAGCCCAAGGTCCGGTCCGTGAGCTCGGCGCCAAGCTTTCTTGCGTCTGACCAGACGCTCACACCGGACGCTCTGTACGCGTTACAACCGGACGCTCTTGCTTGCACTGTTCCTGGCTTTGTTGGTTGTGAACGGACGCTCGTGAACGCCGGACGCTTGTGCTGTGCGTCCGGTCCAACTCAGAGAGCTCCCAGATCGAGTTTTTGGTGACGGATGCGTCCGCTGCCAGCTGAGTCGGACGCTGGTTGAGTCCGGGTCGAGCTCTCTGCGCAGCAACCCTCAGAGCACTCAGGCATTCCCTCGGGCCTCGGGCGAATCGCTGCAGATCCTCGAGCGAGCGAAGGCATGACCTCGAGGAGGGCCGAGGCCTTTCCGTGAGCCTCGAGTCTCGACCCTCGCCTTGACCCCAGCCTCGACCTCGGCCTCGAGTCTCGACCCTCGGCCTCGAGTTACCCTCAGCTTCGAGCCTCGACCCTCGCCTCGGACCTCGCCCTCGACCTTTACTCTCGGCTTCGACTCTCGGCTCGGCCTCTGCTCGGGCGAGTCGGAGATTTCGTCAAGGCTTTCCCGAGGCCTCGGGCGTATCGGCTCGGGCGAATCGGTCTTGTTCTGTCTCTGCCTCGGGCGAATCGGTTGCCGTTCTCGGTGTTTGACCGGTCACGTCCGGTGCTGCGACCGAACGTTCCAGTCGTGCAGTCAGCTCGAGGTTTCGTCGCTATCTTTTGCGTTCGAGCTCCGATTTGGATCCCTTTGGATTGCTTTGCAAGCCTGATATGTCCTTCTTGGAGCTCCCCCTACATCTAGGTCGGTACATTACAGTCATACTGTCTTTGAGCGTGATTCTTGCTTTATTTCCACAGGTGTGTGCGGCATAGCCCTATTTCTGCCTTGACTTCGGGTCATACCTCTGCCTATGACACCAGCGTACGATCCTCCAGGCTATTCAATCTTAGTTCCTCATCTGTTCTACCTCTCCGCGAACCTCTCTCATGAAGACCAATTCCCGCCACTTGTCGACTATTACGGCTTAAATTCGGTGTCACCGCAGTTGCATTCCATCTGTGTGTGAACTCGAGCCATGGCGTGCTGATCGAAGCAAGACGAGGTGTGGCGAGTTGCCAGTGATGAGAGGCGCATTTTGTCATGCATCCAGATCACCATTGTGCATCTCTCACGTGGTGGTTCCACCCAACACGGTTGCAACCCTAGAGGTCCTCCCACCACCGATGGCAGTCGCAATGGTGCTCCCTCCAGCCTCAGCCGTGGGCCCCCCGTTGGGGCTCACCGGAGTTGTCCGACCCCTGCATGCATCTCCTTATACGTCCGTCTGATCTGTTTGGGCTCCTGCAGTCTGATATCCTCGATTCCTTTCTATGTTGTCCAACTCAGTAGCAGCTCCTTCTTCCTCCATCGATCCTGGCGTCGGCTGCAGTTTGTATTCATTGACGATGGATGTGAGTACACACCCAACCCCTATCGCTGCTCCTTCCTGCTACAGGTGTTGTATTGTTGTTAAGTTGCGTTTATGACACATAGAGTTTGTGATTTGGTTTTGCACTTGCACATATGATGAAGCAACGTTCTAGGGTTCTATCATATTGTTAGCATAATGACATGTTATATAAGACCTTATCCGTACAATCTAATTTATTTTCTTAGGATGTATCTTGCAAGTTTTTCATTTATATTGTGGCTGTTATATTAAATTGATATAGAACAATCATTACTGCTTAATTGATTGTTATAAATTTATGTCCTTTCTAGTAGGAACATTGTTACCCATGGTTTACAATGTAAGATGTAGTCTATGCATATTGTCCACATGAATGAATTTTCATGCGAGAGAGAGATTACAATTCCTCTAGAAAGAAATGAGAGAGTTATGAGCAATTTTTGCACAAGTAGATATTTTAATAGTCCCTTTGGTCGCTTCCAACGCGCAGTATGAGGTCCCTTTCTAGAACTAACGCAAGCTGTTACTGATCATGTCAATGCCCTATACTTTCGTGTAGGTTAGTACAGTGAAAGGATTAAGATGCCAAAAGAGAGGTGATTGGCTAATCTACAAATTTCTCGCAAAGAATTTAAAAGCCACACTAAGTCCATATTCACCCCTTGTGCCTAAAAATGTGTTTTAATTATCCTACCGCATAAAGGACTTGCACCTAAGTTCTATCCTACTCTGGAGTAGATCCGACAATTCACGGAATGTCACAATTGCCAGATTAACATGCTCAAAGTAAATTAGACTCTGCTACAAAAAGGAAAAATGAACACCGATCGATGTTTTTCGGATATGAGTGTCGACACAACCTCTAGTCCTTGTTGGAGGCACCCGCACGACGGTATTGGCTCTCTTGGTCAGCACCAGGAACAAGTGCATCATCCGACTGCTACTTGCATCTCCCGGCCCTGTGAACTCGCCCACTACGCGGTTACAACTTGAGTTGAGTCATCCACAAACTCTTCGTATGATACAAATCTGATGCGCCACCAAGTTGTTCAGGTGATTCCGATCACCGAATATATAAGCAGTCAGCAAGACTCTACATTTGACTAATGCAAGGCTAATGAGAGTGTGCATAAGCCACTTAGTTGGGGGGGGCGGGAGGGCCGAGGGGGGAGGGGAGCGAGACGGGGGGCCGTGGCGGGGGGGGGGAGACGGAAGAAAGGGAGGGCGGAAGGGGAGGGGGGGAGGGAGGGAGTGGGGAGACGGGGGGGCCGGGGGGAGCGGCCGGGGAGCGCCGGGGGCTCGGCGAGGGCAGGGGGGCGGCCGGGGGGCGACGGCGGCGAGCGGCGGGGGCGGCGGCGGCGCGGGGCGACGGCGGTGGGCGGGCAGTGCGTGTGTGCGCAGGGGTGAAGTGTGAGTGTGTGCGTGTCTGTGGGTGGCGTGGGCCGTTTTGTATTTTTTTTCTTTTTGAGCGTCTTTGCCGAGTGTCAGATCGGCTGACACTCGGCGAAGGCCCCCTCTTTGCCGAGTGCCAGCCGATCTGGCACTCGGCAAAGAATGGCCACGTGGCAGCCATCACCGCTGCCAGTAGACAAAGCGTTGCCGAGTGCCGGCTGGCACGACACTCGGCAAAGAATTATCCTTCGCCGAGTGCCAGCTGGCGCGGCACTCGGCAAAGAGCCTCTTTGCCGAGTGCCAAAGCTGACACTCGGCGAAGTTTTTTTTTTAATTTTGCCACCAAATTTTTTTTGAGGCACTTTCACACTACCACTGTCAACATGTTCAAATTGGACACTTTTTCAAAACTTTTCGTTATATTTTTTGACTTTATTTCGTTTTCTTGAATTTTCCCGAAAGACGCAAGTTTGAACTGCGGGCGCATCGAATAGTGGATTTTCATAATTTAAAAAATGTTATTCTTGTTCTTAACCGTATGTTGAGGCCAAATCCAAAAACTGACCCGAGGTTTCGATCAACGTGCTCACGGGGCAACGCCTCCAAATTACGTGCGGGCGGTTTTTTAATTATAGAAAATACAAATGAATTCCAAAAATGGCGAAACTTGGCGAGATGTTGTTACATCATATGCGTATGTCGTGAAAAAAATTTGAGAAAATTTCGAGCAAGTTGTCACGTACGATGCTTACAAACCTGGACATCTCCGCATGTGATATCAGATATCACATGCGGAGATGTCCAGGTTTGTAAGCATCGTACGTGACAACTTGCTCGAAACATTCTCAAATTTTTTTCTCGGCATACGCATATGATGTAACAACATCTCGCCAAGTTTTGCGATTTTCAGAATTCATTTGCATTTTCTATAATTAAAAAATCGCCCGCACGTAATTTGGAGGCGTTGCCCCGTGAGCACGTTGATCGAAACCTCGGGTCAGTTTTAGGATTTGGCCTCAACATACGGTTAAGAACAAGAATAACAATTTTTAAATCATCAAAATCCATTATTCGATGCACCCGCAGTTCAAACTTGCGTCTTTCGGAAAAATTCAAGAAAATAAAAGAAAGTCAAAAAATATAACAAAAATCTTTGAAAAAGTGTCAAATTTGAACATGTTGGCCATAGTACTGTGGGGATGATCCACAAAAAATTTGGTGTCCAAAATCCAAAAAAAAAACTTTATCGAGTGCCACGTGGCTGGCACTCGGCAAGGAGGGGATCTTCGCCGAGTGCCAGCCAGGTGGCACTCGGCAAAGAACAGCCCACGTGCTTTGCCGAGTGCCACGTGGCCGGCACTCAGCGAAGATCCCCTCTTTGCCGAGTGCCTGCCACGCGGCACTCGACAAAGAACAACCCACGTGTCAAACAACGGGGCCACACGATTTTCCGAGTGCCACGTGGTTGGCACTCGGCAAAGCGCTCCCTCTTTGTCGAGTGTCAGGCGGCGAGCACTCGGCAAAGCAAACGGCCGTGGATGCCGTCTGGTCCGGCACGCTTTGCCGAGTACTCATCTGTGCCGAGTGTACGACACTCGGCAAAGAGGTTCCTTTGCCGAGTGTCGGGCACTCGGCAAAGCAGCCTTTGCCTTGTGCGTAGGCTTTGCCGAGTGCCAGATTTCCGGCACTCGGCAAAGAGGCTCTTTGCCGAGTGCCCGAAATTTGGCACTCGGCAAAGTTCCAGGCACTCGGCGAAGCCTGCGTTTCCTGTAGTGTAATATGTGTTTAGTTATCTACATCAGCGTGTCATGTCATCCACTAACATTAACTTATACTGTACATGTACATATATCAATTTGTATAAGTAATTTTATTCCAAATGATCACCAACATGAACTTAGGAATTCGACATGACCATCTACTAATTTTATTTTAAATTAGTTGGGAGTTGGAGCTATATATGGTAGGTTAATTAATTCTTTGATACCAACATCAATTCGCTCTGACAACTTTAGAGAACTTTGGCATGCAATGCAGAAGAGCGCAAATGGTGATCTAGCATTTGGCATGATTCAGTTTTCATGAACTGAACAACTACAAGAACTTAATTACTTTCACCATTTCTAGTAAATAAGAGGAACCTAGCTACCGGCCGTATGGTAATAAATAAAATTGAGTTGTTTCAATTTGGACCTGTCCCAAACTCCAAACTCCAAAGTGACAGTCCAGCTATAAATTGGAAACCTTCGCTCCTGTAGCACGTTTGGAGGCTATTAGGATACTCTTGGCTTATGCTGCATCCAGGGGTTTCAAACTTTTTCAAATGGATGTCAAGAGCGCCTTCTTAAACGGCTACATAGAGGAGGAGGTTTATGTTGAGCAACCCCCCGGTTTTGAAAATCCCAAGTTTCCAAACCATGTTTTTAAACTTCACAAAGCTTTGTATGGTTTGAAACAAGCCCCTAGAGCCTGGTACGATAGATTGAAAACTTTTTTGCTAGCCAAGGGTTTTAAAATGGGATGTGTAGACAAGACGCTCTTTCTCCTCCGGCAAGGCAAAGACACACTCTTGGTCCAAATTTACGTGGATGATATCATTTTCGGTGGTTCTTCTCACGCTTTGGTTGCCAAGTTTGCAGATACTATGAGCAGGGAGTTCGAGATGAGCATGATGGGCGAGCTGACATTCTTTCTCGGGTTGCAAATCAAGCAATCCCGAGAGGGGACGTTTGTGCACCAGGGCAAGTACACGAAGGACTTGCTGAAGCGGTTCGATATGGGTGAGGCCAAGCCTCTTCCAACACCCATGTCGACGACGACTGCCCTGGATGCGGATGTGGACGGCGAAGCAGTGGACCAGAAGGAGTACCGCAGTATGATCGGGTCGCTTCTCTACCTGACGGCAACACGGCCGGACATTCAGTTCGCCGTGTGCCTGTGCGCGCGTTTTCAGGCGTCGCCGCGCACTTCTCACCGTCAGGCGGTGAAGCGCATCTTCAGGTACCTTCGTTTCACGCCTGAATTCGGGATTTGGTATTCTGCTTCCTCCACTCTCTCGCTTTGTGGCTATTCCGATGCTGATTTTGCTGGTTGTCGCATTGAGCGCAAGTCCACTTCTGGGACTTGCCAGTTTATTGGATCTTCTCTTGTGTCGTGGTCTTCTCGCAAGCAGTCTAGTGTCGCTCAGTCTACCACGGAGGCTGAATATGTTGCTGCGGCTAGCTGCTGTTCCCAGTTACTCTGGATGATGGCCACTTTGCGTGATTTTGGTTTGAGCTTTACTCGAGTTCCTTTGCTTTGTGACAGCACGAGTGCCATTAGCGTTGCTAAGAACCCCGTGCTTCACTCGAAAACCAAACACATTGATGTGCGCTTTCATTTCTTGCGAGACCACCAGGAGAAGGGTGATATCGACCTTCGCCATGTCGATACTCATCACCAATTGGCTGATATTTTCACCAAGCCTTTAGACGAATCAACCTTTAATAGGTTGAGGGGTGAGCTTGGTGTGTGTTTCCCCTTTTAGATGGGGGAAGCATTTTGAGATGTACAGACTGACTCTTTTATTTTGAGACTCTTTTCTTTTGAGTTTCTTGAGTCCTTCCAATTGGTATCTTCTTTCTTTCAGTTTTGTGTCGGGCATACGCATTTACATTCTGAGCTTCATGTCTATATTCACTAGAATGTAATTATGCTCTTGTTAGTATTGCTCTGATACTTATGATGATGCTTGTAGCTTATGCTCCTTCTGATCACTGTTACATGTTATGAGCGAGCTATTTTTGGAATGGTGAATTATGCCTAATGTATATAAATCTGAAAATGTTCACCATTGAGATATGCAACTAGCATGTGTAGGGTGTGTTGAGTCCATTCCTGCTTTTCATATATGCTAGGTTGCTATGTCTCTAGTTCTGAGTCATTCACTTGCTTGGTTGTTCATAACTTGCTTAAAATCTGAACCAAGTATTGTTGAATTGAAAAGATCGAGATGGGATTGCTTGTCAACACCTCATGGTATTGAGACTGTTTCTCATTGCACCTTGAGTTAAACTTGAGCCATGTAGTGTAAGACCGAAACCGTTGCTTTAAGCTTCTGATTGCTTCGGCATAGGCTTCGCACGGTTGAAAAGTTAGGCGATGACAAGCTTTCAACCTCTCGCAATCACATGCTAAAAATGAACTTGTGAACTCTTTTACCGCTGCAACTCCGATATGAATTTGAAATCACAAGTATATGCTTCATTCCTATGCATGATGATTGAACTTTGCTAGGGGTAGTTCACTTTGTATATATGTTTAGCACTTGTTTGGATTCCTTCTATACATGTCTAGTGCTATTTTGATGGTGACTATCCTTTTTGGCTTAAAACTGCTCACATGCTCCTATGCTTCATATTTCGTATAAGTGATCAGTTTGAGCCTTTGCTATTTGAGTGCTTAATTGAGATGTCGGAGCTATACTGATTAGAGCATCTTTGCACTCTTTTGACTATATACTTGAAGCTCCTAACTTGCATTTTGACTTCATATGCATTTTGGAAGGAGATCTTGTGTTCAGAGGGAGTTTGTGTGAAGGGAGTTGATTCTCCGATACCTTTTGACCTTGATAAGTGCATTTTCAACTAGGGGGAGAAATTTATGCAAATCATATGCTCCTGTGTTGATCAACTAAGGGGAGAATCATTTGTAGTTGCTTGCATTTGTCGAGGGGGAGTTTGCTAGTTGTGTTGAGCCGTTGCCTCTGTCTTGAGGGACTAGCAAACGTTCCTAGCTTTTCATGAGCTTTCATAAGTCCTGTGTTGATCAACTAAGGGGAGAATCATTTGTAGTTGCTTGCATTTGTCGAGGGGGAGTTTGCTAGTTGTGTTGAGCCGTTGCCTCTGTCTTGAGGGACTAGCAAACGTTCCTAGCTTTTCATGAGCTTTCATAAGCCTTTTCATTTGGCTTTCAATTGGTATCGTCTGGTGTGCTTTCCCATTTGGTTTGGGTTGATTTCCAATTGGTTCGGAGTGATTTTCTTGCTAGTTGTGTTGAGCCTCTGTGCCTCTTTCTTGAGGGACTAGCATTTTGCTTCTGTTGTCCTCCGATCTTCAATTGGTATCTGCTAGCGGTGTTGAGCCTGTTCTACCTCTTCTTGAGGGCTAGCTTTGCTTTGCTTGGTTGCGTCGAGCCGTTGCCCATGTCTTTGGGGACCAAGTTTTTGCTTCATCCACTTGACCTTCTTTGGCTTTTGTTAAGGCTTTTGGGTCATTTGGTTGGGTTTTCTCTTCCCACTCCTTCCTACCTCCTTCTTCTTATTCATGATTTGTTGTGGAGTTGACAATGCACTCATCAAGGGGGAGATTGCGGATACATGGGTGTATGCCGAGTCTCTGTGTGATGAGTGATTGTCAACGGAGATGATGCGCATGTTCTTTGGCTTGTGTTGTGCAGGTGTCGAGCACGGAGACAGTGGTCGATGGCGGGTGAAGGTCAAGTTGCGACGTGTCGTGCCGACGGACCGGGCGCGATGAAGGATGGGCGTGCCGTGCGGCGGACGTGCCATGCCGATGTATCGGACGGTGAAGGGCGGACGTGGACTTGGACTGATGGACTGGAGGCCGGAGGATCAGCTGTGGTGGCTGGCAGCCTGCGACAGCGACAAGCGGAGAAGTGCGATCATGTCGGTGGAAGGGGTGCACAGGCGGTGCATCCCTTCTACGACGCCGGTTTGTTGGTAGAGCCCGGGAAAAACCAACGGTGGACGGTTTCCAGGTTTGGGCCTCAAAACCTGGGTGCTGGGTTTCCAGGTTGAGCCTCAAAACCTGGGCGCGACGGTTTCCAGGTTGAGCCTCAAAACCTGGGCGTGGGCCGGTTTCCGAGTTTGGGCCTCAAAACTCGGGCGCGGACGGTTTCCGAGTTTGGCCACAAAACTCGGGCTGGAGGCTGGTTTCCCGGTTTGGGCCTCAAAACCGGGGGCTGATGGAAAAGGCTGGTTTCCCGGTTTGGGCCACAAAACCGGGGGTGCAGAGTGGTGGCGGCACGTGGCGACGATCTGAAGGTTGCGTGGAGGCGACGCGGAAGACCGTGCGGGCGTGGCCGTCGGATCTACCTACCACCAGCGGGTGGACTAGAATAGCCTTAGGGTTAGGCTGGTCCGCTCTGTAAATACAGTAGTGAGGGGTAGAGTAGGAAATAGACTTAGGCTAGGTTAGTATAAGTAGTCCAGGGGAGACACCCTCCTCCCTATCTCAATCTCAGTTAGTTGCTTTGGCTTCCTGCTCTCCCATTCCCTGCTTTAGCTAGTTGAGATCCGCAGAGAGACTCCGCTCTGTGTACTATTGATTCAAGGAAATGAGGCCGTATCCTCATCTTTCCTGAACAGACCCGAGCCGTGCACTGTGCCCTTCGATCTGTGCGTTTGCGTTTTCGCTGTGTAGAGCACTGTGTTCGTTGCTTTTTGGCTCTGCTCGTTCTTCTCCTTCGATCGATCTCTCTTTTCTGAGTGTCTTTGCGAAATCCGTTTGAATCAGTTTGTTCGTATCATTGAGGAGGTCATTTCGACCAAAGGAATTCATCTAACTCCTCATGATCGAATAGATCGGGACGATTTCGTTTTCGTGGCACTTTTTCGTTCATCCACTTTCCCTTTTTGATTTCCCTGCATTCTTGGTTATTCTGAGAAGATGATTTCTTGGGGATAGTCTCCTAACTACCCTGTGATCTTCTTCTCCAAGTTTGGAAACTTGGGATTGTGATTTGAACGAGTTTTGGAGGGATTTGTTCTGCCGGAATTTCAGTACAGTTCGGGGTGACCGGACGCTCTGCGTACTGGTCGGACGCATGCCCCAAGGGTCCGGTCCGTGAGCTCGGCGCCAAGCTTTCTGCGTACTGACCAGACGCTCACGACCGGACGCTCTGTACGCGTTACAACCGGACGCTTTGCTTGCACTGTTCCTGGCTTTGTTGGTTGTGAACGGACGCTCAGTGAACGACCGGACGCTTGTGCCTCGTGCGTCCGGTCCAACTCAGAGAGCTCCCAGATCGAGTTTTTGGTGACCGGATGCGTCCGCTGCCAGCTGATCGGACGCTGGTTTGAGTCCGGTCGAGCCGTCTCGCGCAGCAACCCTCGAGCACTCCGAGGCATTCCCTCGGGCCTCGGGCGAATCGCTGCAGATCCTCGAGCGAGCGAAGGCATAGACCCTCGAGGAGGCCGAGGCCTTTCCGTGAGCCTCGAGTCTCGACCCTCGGCCTTGACCCTCGAGCCTCGACCCTCGGCCTCGAGTCTCGACCCTCGGCCTCGAGTCTCGACCCTCAGCTTCGAGCCTCGACCCTCGGCCTCGACCCTCGCCCTCGACCTTTACTCTCGGCTTCGACTCTCGGCCTCGAGCCTCTGCCTCGGGCGAGTCGGAGATTTCGTCAAGGCTTTCCCGAGAGCCTCGGGCGTATCGGCCTCGGGCGAATCGGTCTTGTTCTGGTCTCTGCCTCGGGCGAATCGGTTTTTGCCGTCTCGGTGTTTGACCGGTCACGTCCGGTGCCTGTCGACCGAACGTTCCAGTCAGTGCAGTCAGCTCGAGGTTTCGTCCGTATCTTTTGCGTTCGAGCTCCGATTTGAGATCCGCTTTTTGCATTGGCTTTCTAGAGTTGTATAGTGTCCCGCTGTGCTTCTTGGAGGCATCCACCCTACATCTAGGGTCGTGGACATTAACAATCTCTAGGGTTCGTTTTTGGGGTTGATTCTTGGGACAGTGGCTCTAGTTTCCGAAAGGAAATTTTGAAGCTCCCATTCACCCCCCCTCTGGTCGCTTTCGGGTAGCTTCTCGGTCCTTCAGACACCAGGCTGTGGCGAGCCGGCCCAGCAGACACCCTTCCTTCCCCATCCAACATTGCAGCCAACTCCTGAGCACCCAATGTTGCTTCTTTCCCTTTCGTTCCGCAGCGGATACGAGACCAACGAATCTGGTGTTGCTGTTGCAAGCACAGTCGATGACTGGTGGTGGACGGAGTTGCAGCGGGCAATGATGAAGGAAGTGCTTGGATTTTGTCATGCATCCAGATCACCATTGTGCATCTGCCTCAACGTGGTTGGGTTCCAACCCCAACAGCGGTTGCAACAGCCTAGAGGTCCTCCCCCACCCCGATGGCAGTCGCAATGGCTGCTCTCCCTCCAGCCTCGAGCCCGTGAGCGCCCCTCCCGTTGGGGCTCACCGGAGGTTGCCGACCCCGTGCATGCAATCCTCCTTATACGTCCGTCTGATCTGTTTGGGGCTCCTGCAGCTGATATCCTCGATTCCTTCTATGTTCGTCCAACTCAGTAGCAGCTCCTTCTTCCTCCATCGATCCTGGCGTCGGCTGCAGTTTGTATTCATTGACGATGGATGTGAGTACAACCCAACCCCTATCGCTGCTCCTTCCTGCCCATAGGTGTTGTATGTTGTTAAGTTGCGTTTATGACACATAGAGTTTGTGATTTGGTTTTGCACCTGCACATATGGATGAAGCAACGTTCAGGGTTCTATCAATTGTTAGCATAATGTACATGTATATAAGACCTTATCCGTACAATCTAATTTATTTTTCTTAGGATGTATCTTGTAGCAAGTTATATATTATATTGTGGCATGTTATATTAAATTGATAGAACAATCATTACTGCTTAATTGATTGTTATAATTTATGTCCTTTCTAGTAGGAACATATGTTACCCATGGTTTACAATGTAAAGATGTATCTATGCATATTGTCCACATGAATGAATATTTCATGGCGAGAGAGGAGAAGATTACAATTTCCCTAAAAGAAAATGAGAGAGTTATGAGCAATTTTTGCACAAGTAGATATTGATGAAGGTTCCCTTTGCTCAGTTTCCCAGAACGGCAGAGAGGTCCCTTTCTAGAACTAACGCAAGTGTAGATGATCAATTGCCCTATGACTTTCGTGTAGGTTAGTACATGATGAAAGGATTAAGATGCCAAAGAGAGGGGTGAATTGGGCTAATCTAAAATTTCTCGCAAGAATTAAAGCCTACACTAGTCCATTTCACCCCTTGTGCCTAAAAATGTGTTTTAATTATTCTACCGCATAAAAGGACTTGCACCTAAGTTCTAATCCTACTCTGGTATGACAATTCTAGGAATGTAAATTGCCAGAATTAAAATGCTCAAAGTAAATGTAGAATGTAAAAAGAGAAAATGAACACGACGATGTTTTCTCGAGGTATCGAGGTGTCGACACAACCTCTAGTCCTTGTTGGAGCACCCGCACAAGGGTATTGCTCTCTTTGGTCCGCACAAGGAACAAGTGCTCACTCCAGACTGCTTCTTTGCCTCTCCGGCCTGGTGAATCGCCCACTACCGGTTACAACTTGAGTTGAGTCATCCACAAACTCTTCGGATGATCACCAAACTCCTGATCGCCACCAAGTTGTCTAGGTGATGCCGATCACCAATAATAACAAGCAAGAACTCTCATTTGACTAATGCAAGGCTAATGAGATGTGTGGATGTACACTTGCTACTCTCTTCTCACTAATGAAGTGTTTGATCACACGATTATCAAATCTCTCAACCCCACTAGGGCTCTTGCACTCACTTTCACTCTCAAGGGTTATGTCTACTGTTCAAATGAGCAAGAGTGCCTCCATGAATGAGTAGAAGGTCTATTTATACTCCCCAACTCAAACCATGCCCGAAGGGGTACAACTCAGTTGTTTAAGTGCTGACCGGACGTGTCTGTCGAGGTGACCGGACATGTCCGGTCAGCGTCTGTTGACATCTCTTAGCGTCACGATAATGTTAAGTTGTCATCCCTAACAGTGACGCCAGAAACGCGGTATTAAATCATACTCCTAATTATCTATAATCGCACAAATAGAATATCATGTAGCACCATTGTAGCATTTCACCTAGAATGAATTCTAAGTATCATTATTTATATTTTACCTAGGAAAGTGAAAACATAAGCTACTCTAGGAAAACTATACTCTAGTATTGAGAATGATTCTAGGAGCTATATGAGTAGCTAGCTAATCTTTTGTATATACAATAGGAACATGGAGATAACTTAACCAGTGCAATTCTACTCATGATAGGAATCAATCATCAAGATATATATAAGTGATAGAGTAATGAGCATATCAATTGAGCATACATGATAATAAATGAGCAATATAGACAAACATTCCATAGTTCAACTCATAGACACACATTATTTATAGGATCACTAGTGTCACATTAAATATGAAACAAGAGAACTCCTAAATATTTATCATTATAAGTCAATTACCTACTTAGATTAGTGCAATTACTACCATGCAATCATTATTAAGACTACTTAATGTCACACCCAGTTTTAAAAACAAAATCGAGCACTCATCGTATGTGTGCCCAGAAAGTCCACACACACAACAAGAGAGAGAAAAGATATCAAAAACAGTGTTATACAATAGAATATACTTATATTTAGCACTCATGTCTCATCAAAGTATGGCAGAACGGATACTAAACTTCTCTTCATGCTCCATCTTCACATGGACGGTTGACTGTGGGTACATATGCCTAGCACTTCATAGCAACTCAACCATGTTTCATCTCCAGAGCAGCTTTTACTATGATTGGAGGTTGGAAAAATAGCAAGAGTGAGCACATATCGTACTCAACAAATATAACATGGGGTTCATGAGGATAAAAAAGGTTGACTACGGTTAGCTTTTAATAATCATACTATTAAGCAATTGAGTAGTAGCAACAAGTTTAGCATAAGCCCCAAATAACCACATGATCATGTAAACAGGAATAATATACTTGCATTCTTCCTTCAGGGTTCATTTTATTTCTTCTCTGGCATTGCATCAACAATTCAACATGAGAACCAAGATCCTAAGCTGGTTTTCTTCTTCCTCTCCCATAAACTCAGCACAACTTCCTTAGTTGTTAAGCACCACATTAATAGACACAGCTCTTTCTAACTGCGATGTCACCTAACAGGCACGTACTGCTTTGTGTTTCACTACAGGAAACGACTAGATTGCCGAGTGCCACAGGCTTTGCCGAGTGCCAAAAATCAGGCACTCGGCAAAGCTACTTTTTGCCGAGTATTGCACTCGGCAAAGAATTGTGCTCGGCAAAAGGCGTCTTTGTCGAGTGTCACAAAGAGTCTGGCACTCGGTAAAAAGTGGCACTAGGCAAAGATCCTCTTTGTCGAGTGCAACACTCGACAAAGAGTACACGATAAAAAAATAAATTACTTGACGGCCTACCAAGCCAGCACCGTTAGATTTTTCTTTAAAAAAATCTCTTTGCCATGTGCCATGCGTGACACTCGGCAAAGGGGGCCTTTGCCGTGTGCCAGACACAGGTACTTGGCAAAGGAGCCTTCTTTGCCGAGTGTTGGCTCCTGGCACTCGGCAAAAGTCCCCTTTGCCAAGTGTTAGAGCAACAAAGTTTTTTTGTTTTTTTTTAATTTTGATTTCAAATTTTTTTCTATAGTCCTAGTATATTGTATACAACCACATGTTCGAATTTGGAACTTTTTAATAACTTTTTGCTATATTTCTTGAATTTAGTTTGTTCACTTGAATTTTTCTCAAAAAAAGTAAATTTGAACTGCATGTGCATAAAATAATGAAATGTAGCAATTCAAAAAACTGATATTTATGTTGAAGAGTGTATTTTGAGGCCGTATCCAGAAACTCACCCAAAATTTTGAAGGCCTTGTTCACGAAACATGGCCAGCCACTTGTGCTCGGAGTATTTTTAAATTACAAAAAAATACAAACGAAGTCCGAAAATCATGAAACTTGATGAGGTGTCATGTGATAAAAAATTGAGAATGTTTGGAGCAACTTAATATAAAAGTTATGTCCAATTGTCCTAAATTAAATAGGAAACAACACCTGAGTAGAGTAATGAGATCGACGTCATACTATTGATCTCCAGCTCTGTACGTAGTTTAGTGCTACCAGCGAAGCCCGTATTGATGTGTTCATGGTGAACTCTACTGCCTACGGTGGATGCAATGCAAGGTGTAGCTATAAATAGGGTATTGGGATGCTCTATGTTTTAGAAGATACACGCTGCCCATCTGCCATGCCTACACGCACGGCATGCAATTAACAGAGAGATTCTCCCTTCTTGCGTGTGGTGCCTAGTAGCTAGCTTGTCTTGGTTCTTGCATTGTTTCTCTAGTGCTCTGTCACCTCATCCGATCCTCCTACCGTTCATATGACGGATTGATCGAGCTACATTCTTCTTAATGAAATACACATGAAGTCGTGTTCTACGAAAAATATGACCGATTGATCGCGAGCTTAGGCTTCGGAGTCACCAGGAATTTTGACATAGATCCATGCTTAATGATGCACTAGAGAAAACTGATGCATTGGCTGTTTGACATGACACTCATGACTGGTTGATTCAGTACAATCAGTGGGATAAGGATGACCGTAAGTCCTAAGCTGTGTCTAGCTAAAGAAGGAAGACCAAGAAAATACATTTGATGGAATCGGTGCCAATGCAAAAATTCAGTAGAATCGCTGTTGGAAGATTCTGTGGCCATGAAAATGCAGCAGCTACAAGTGGTACGGTGGTGGTACCTACTCTCCCCTGATGGAGGAATGTAAATTCCATTCTTTTGGCAAGCACCTTTTGTTGACAAATAAATTAAAACATGGCTTGAACAACATCTGGTTTTGTTCCATTGCCATAACATACATGGATTGGACAAGAACTCCATTTGGATCTTGTTTTTTTGTTGTTTTGATGCTTAGTAGTTGTAATGTATTAGTGACCATCATAATTGAATATACTGTGAACACATAGCTCGCAGCGTTCTAAACAATATTTAGAGCCCTGACCGAGCACCATCCCTCGTTTCGCTAATTCACGGCGCCAGGCTCCTACGTCAAACCATAAATAAAAGACCAATAACTTTTACTACTATTCATTAATGTATAGAATTAGCATGCTGCAACCTAATTAAACATGCACATGCATGCAGCATTAATTACCGCGCTCATTCTGCATCATCTGTTCCATACAGCATTACTAGTAGCACGTGAAATTAGTCATTTTCGGGAATGCACCGGCCAGGAGTAGTAATATTTATTTCTGAGTAATTAAAATAAATACAAATTAACAAAATAGGTAAATGTAGAAGCTGCATGTGCTGACATCACAGGAGACGATATGAGGATTCTGTTGGATTCACTACTGGAATTCGGTTCTGGCCCTCGGCAAAGGGCAAAAAAACGCTCGGCAAAGGCTTTGCCGAGGGCAGCCCTCGGCAAAGAGCCCTCGGGAAATTTTTAATCGGCAAAGAGGGTCTTTGCCGAGGGCCCTTTATCGGGCACTCGGCAAAGGCTTTGCCGAGGGCCGGCCCTCGGCAAAGATAAAATTAAAAAAAAACCCAAAAAATAATAGATTAATTTTTTTTAATTGGAGGGGAGACCCACTAATTAGCACCCATCAACCCCTACCTATTGTCTTTTTTCTAGATTGTTAGCACACATTTAAGCACATTTTGCGGATTTTACCGTCTTTTTTCTAGATTTTTAGCACACATTTAAGCACATTTTGCGGATTTTACCAAACTTTGCGGCGGTGGGGATTCGAACTCGAGACCTCTCTCGCGCGCTTTCTGCCTTAACCACTACACTACACCATCATATGTGTCTATATGTAGTTTTAATACCTCATATATTATATCAAACCGAGTGTAAATTACTTTTTTGAGACCCTAAACGAATTCAAATAAAAAAATTATCAACTACAAAGTTTCATAACTTTTCGAGATCTACAAACTTTATTTTAGCTGTTTTTCCATCCAAGGTCATTTAAAAAATTCGTATTTTGAATTTTTGAAATTCAAACATAGGTTTAGCAACATTAATATTTGATTTGTCAAATAAAAAAATGACTAATATAAACTATGTAGATCTTAAAAAGTTATACAACTTTGTAGTAGAAAACTTTTTTATTTGAATTAATTTAGTGCTTCAAAATATATTTTGAAAATTTCTTTGCCAAGGGCTAAAAGGAAGGCCCTCGGCAAAGAGTAGAAAACTTTTTTATTTGAATTAATTTAGTGCTTCAAAATATATTTTAAAAATTTCTTTGCCGAGGGCTAAAAGGAAGGCCCTCGGCAAAGACCTCTTTGCCGAGGGCCAAATCTGGCCTGCCGAGTGCCCGAGTTTTGGCCCTCGGCAAAGCCAAAACCCTCGGCAACAAACATAATTCCGGTAGTGATTGATTTGATTTGTCGCGTGCATTGTCACTGCTTTTTGCAGGGAGCACTCAATATCAGAAGTAGCTTTTATGGTTAATCAGCTCCTCACACTCACTGGTAGAACCAACTTTTACGGTTAATCAGCTCCTCGCACTCACTAGTGGAACACTGAAACCAAATTTTTACGATTAATCAGCTGTTGGCACACAGCTGTTGTCATGCAAAATATCACTTTTGCGGTTGCGGGTTCATTGTTGGGACATAGTGCTGGAGTTTTAACTATTACAGACAACATTTTATGGTCTGATGCATGGCGCCCTGTATGATCAGATACATGGCTTAATATTATTTAGAGTGCAGTGCTCCAAATAGCGCGTGCTGGTAACACCTAACTAGATATATAGACGCGTGCTGGTAATGGACGTCTGTAAACTTATATTATAGACACGCGTTCGTCCAGTGTCTCTGTAAGAGGCGCAGACAGATACTACAAATAAGGGGGGTGCATGCCTACTAGCTAGCTTGTCTAGGTTCTTTCTCGATCTCTTGTTTCTTTACTGCTCACTGTGCCGCCCAATATTAATTCTCCATTGGCGTATGGCCTTAGCTTAGGCTTGGGAGTCACAGGGAAGGCATAAATCAGTCTTACACGCCGTTCTCGCAGAGGCATAGCAGTCGAGAACGTGGGACCAGCGAGGCCATGTTATAGGAACCTCTTCTCCAAACGAGAAACAGAGGAGGTATGGCAAAAACGTGTGACACCAGGTACACCAAAATGAGCATTAGCCTATGCTCCTGCATCAACAGGCTCTGGCTTTAGAGGATTTTGGCGTGCAGAAGACTAGAAGAGCACAAATGTTTCAGTGGTCTGTATATAATGGAGCTCCTGGATGTTGTACTTTTGTGAAATGTTAGATGTTTCAATGTTCTATTAGCCTATGATGTACTCCTATGAACTTTTTTTTTCGGAATCGTGCCTTAGCACGTGCTTCATTAAGAGGAGTGAGAGTTTAATACAAGCTCAAGCATTCGATAGCGAGATGCCACGAACATCTCAGCGACACACAACACAGATCACCGGCTTCAACGATGGTGCTGTACTATCGTATCTGGGCGACCACTATTTTTGCACAAGACAACAACCCACTAAACTACCGCAGCAGAAGAGTGGCCAGCCGCCTGAAACCAGCGGCCCTCCAGCCCAAGGCTTCGTCGAGGACCTTGTCGACCACCTGGGCCGCCGATGATGGCGCGCCACCGAAGGACCTAGCATTGCGCTCCTTCCAGACAGACCACGAAACTAGAAGAACCATGGAGTCAAATCCTCCCCTGAAGCGCAGAGGCGGTCCGTAGACGACGGTTAGCCACCAGAACCCTCTGCTCGCTCCGAGCGGGCACAGATGCGCTGAAACGGAGAATGAGCGGACACATCAGTTTGTGGCAGCCCACAAATCGCGACGCCAGGCGAGCAGCGCGCCGCCAGCCGCTCCAGACGCTGGGAGATAGCAGTAGTCGAAATCGGAGCCTAATAATTCAGTGTTCAGAGGTACATCGAAGAGTTCAAGCTTTGTTTCTTGCAGGCATACTACTGAAGCCCGCTGTTGGGCCACGGCGTCGCGAACAACAATGCGGCGAGCACGGGAGTTAAGCCCCTGACGTTCCAGATGAGCAAATGGTTTGCACTCATAAATGAAGATTGGGCGACAGAACAACGCAGCTAGCGGCGCCTAGGCCGAGCTATCCTCCCCACGTTCCAGGCCCTCCGCGCGCAGCGGGAAAAGGGCTCTCATGGCTTCCTTCTTGGACGAAGGTGCCGGAGCCACAAACGCCTCACGGAACGCTGCATTGACTTCGGCATCTGAAAGACTTGCACCTTGGACGTCTTGTTTCATGCCTCACTTGGACAGGAGCACCCGCCTGGCCTGAACCTCTGGCCTTGGGTCCCTGAAAGCCGGCTTGGCCGCAAGACGCGTACTCCTCTTTGGCAGCCATTGAGCGTCACCCCTGGGCACGTGAGCGCGGGGAGGAGAGACGATAATAGGCTGCTGGAGCGGTATCCTCAGGGAGTCGATGAAGGAGCCGACCGAGTTTACATCCGCCTGTGCTGAACGCGCCAACGAGGGGACTGCACCCGACGCGGCGTCACGCCCGCGGCGTTCCGGCGAGGCGGGCCTGGCATCTGCAAGCCCCTGAACACCTGGGCTGCTGCGCGCCCCAATGAAGGAGCCTGAACTGCCGGCCATGGCCGGGCCGCGGAGTTCAACATCGACAATGTCCACCCACCAATCCACATTGGCTGACTCTGCTTGGGCGAGAGCGCTGGATTCCTCCCCGCAGCCTTGCTTGAACTGGAGCTCAGTGGAGGCACAGTCAGCCCACCAGTCCGAGCACGAGGTTGGCGGCGCAGTCTGTGATGTGTTCTTTGAACTGGTTATGAATCAGTTAGTAATATATGGTTATCAAGTTATATATGACAAGGTCATTTTTTTTTTTGTGAAAACAGCTAAATGACATAGTTGCAGCTATCTCTGGCAATAGCTACGTTTAGTTGTTGAGAAGGCCAGCAGCAGCTAAGTGGCTTAGCCGGCGATTTAAAACCTTGATCAATAAGCTCTGCCTTTAGAGATTTTTGGCGCGCAGAAGAGCACAAATGGTGCGGTGGTGTTCTAGCTAGCACTTGACATGCTCCAGTTTTCTCTTGAGCTGAATAACTACAACAATTTAATTAACTATTTTTCCCAATATTATCTAATAAATATGTGGTCCGGGAAGTAAATAAAATAGAGAGCTGTTTTAATTTCGACCTGCCCACGCTATCTCCAAAGTGATGGTCTACCTGGATTGCCCAATGCTTTAGATGAAGATATTATATATATGCACGGGAAGGAATCAAAAAGAGCAGAGCAGCTCATCCTCCGTTCCTCTGGGAATTGGAGTCACCGGGAATAAGTTGAGAACTTGCAAGCCGTTGAGGACTGGCAGACACAACACACAACCAGTGGCATAGATAGGCCAGCTGGTGCTCATGTTTAGCTTGGTTCCGTCCATCTTCACGAGTGGTAGTAGTAGTGAACGACTTGAAGCTGCGACGACAGGTGAGGCACTGTGGTGGCAGCCACAACTATCTAATGAATTAACAACAGAGACCCGTCTATTCAGTAGCCGTCTCTAAGTTCTCAGAGACGCGCCTCTTTGAAGCCCATGTCTTCTAGACAACACATCAGAGAGATGTAATGATAAAAATGTGATGTTTTTCTCAATCATTTTTTGAAAGAGAGTTTTCCTTCTGCTTTTAAGACAGCAATGTAACAGTACAATTACTGGGGTTACCAGTTACAAAAAGAAGATGGCAAGAAATCAATCCAAGTGCAAGCTCTAAATTTCACCAACGTTAGAGGTCATCATCAGATAAACCCCTTGAGCCAGGTCATGATAGACAGAGCGATACGCTTCTGGTCCTTCTCCTTTAAGGTTGACGCTCCACCTGTGCATCAATGATAACACACATGTAGATCACATCAGTTGGGGCTTTACGTAATTTCTTTTCAATTATTGTCATCCTATCCTGAAAGTCCTCATAGCCCAAGTAAATTCTGCAAAAAGAAATGAGAAATTTTATAATGGTTGAAAAAAAAGTATGAACCATTCACGCGGTAAGATCGGACGGTGCTAAAATAGGAGGTACCTATATAAAAGTACTTAGAAGTACTAAATTAGTGGGGACGGTACTAAAATGGTACTAAAATAGGTAGGATCTGTATCAAAATTAGTACAAACATGCTGGCATGCAGGGATGCGGTTCTCAGCACAAAGTTTTGGCACACAATCATGCAACATGCACTTGACAGACTTAATTTTCTTGGTGTTAGACATGGGTTTCCTGTTTCTCTACAGGAGTATTTGTTGCTTTAATATGGACCTGACCATAGACCAGCTCTTGCTATAAATAGGAGATGACTGATGCTTGTCATTCCATCTTCATGAAAATGATAGAATTTCAAAAAATCCTTAGCATCCTGCTTATTTGTTTTATTGCTTGATTGGTTCATTCTTATTTGGCTCAATGATCTCTGCATTTGAACTTAGGCTTGGGAGTCGTCAGGATTTTGTGTGCTAGATTATCAAGTTGAGAAGATGCCACGACTATCAACAAAAGCACACATCTCAGACACCATGTACATCTTTGCAGAGGCAGAACACCACTTCGTGACCCAAAATCAGTAGAGCAACCCAAAATCAGTAGAGCAACGAGAGCCAAATGAAAGGCTGGAAAAAGGCCCTCGAAGTAAGTCATGAGGTCTTTCTTAAGAATCCACTGCGGTGAGATTATCAAATGTTTCAATTGGTGAAAGTTTTAGAAAAAGAAAAAGAAATTCAGTTTGGAAGATTAGTGATACAACTCAGAAAGATAAAAAAACTTTTCATAGCATATGTTTGTACAAAAAAATATACCATAGACAAATGAGAAAAAAAAAAGTAGCTCAAGAGCATCTCGTTAAAAAAACCCTATGTTAATATTCTCAAATTATTCTATCAGGTCGTAGTCTTAGGCGAAAAAGTCCGTTTGAAAGATTAGTGCTACTATATCAAAAATAAAAAATTTCTCATGACCAATGTTTGAAAAAACATAGATAATTAGAAAAAAAATGATATTTATACTCTCGAGCGACTAGTGACACCAGCTATATCTACACTACAACAATATGTTCATGTTTTTTTGTTTTGTGTAACTACACTCTTATTGTCTTTATTTTATCTTATTATATCTTATAATTCTTTGTGATTAGGTTTTACCTTTATCTTAGTTGTCTATTAGTTCCTCTGATGTAATGTAAACAACCCGGCACCCTGGCCTGGAGTGAGGTGGTGGTGTTTGTGAGTGGCCGATACTTTTTCTCTCTTTAATACAGTGTATCCAAGAAAAAATATCTTAAAATTCTTTGAAACACATTAAAACAAACTTGATATGTACTAATAATATTATTAACTGAATAAATACCTACATCTAGCAAGCTAAGTCTGGCTCCACAAAAACGACCGAAATCTTTCTTTTTTTGCGATCACGCCTTGACGACGTGTTTTTCATTAAGCAGAATAGAGGTTTCGTACAGACACCGCACTAGCAACCCAACGTTGCTAAAAACAAAAGCCAAGACACTAAGAAAAGCACAAAAGGCACCACCAGGCTACAAAGAGTAGGTAGCCGACCAGAGCCACTACGCGAAAGCCATCAGATTAGCTAACTGACGGTTGCCTGAAGCACACCAAGATTCCGCCTCGCCCAAGATCCTGTCCAAGAGCTGTAACGGTTGCGACGCACACCCATTGAAAGTCCTTGCGTTTCTTTCCTTCGAGAGGATCCACCCCACAAGGAAGAAGAAAGAATCAAAGCCTCTGCGCAGCTCCTTGGGAATGATCTTCCTAGCTGTCAGCCACCACTCCATCACCGGCTATTGCTCAACCGAAATTGAGTTGTGCAAGTGAAGCCTACGCAGGCAGTGACACCACACCTTCCTGCTTAGGCAGCAACCAAGCAGAATGTGCTCCATGGACTCCACCTCCTGATCACACATGACACAAGTTGCATCGTCCTGCAAGCCATGTCTGAATCTTCTCTCCCCGGTCCAACACCTGTCATGGAGAACCAGCCAGTAGAAGAAACGCACTCTAGGCGGAGCAGCAGTCCGCCAGATGTGCTTTGCACCAAGCGGGATTGACGCTCCGAAGAAAATAGCACCGTAGGCCGAAGCAGCTGAATAACAACCATTCTGCGTGAGACGCCAAACAAAGGTGTCCGGCTGTTCGGAGAGATGAATCTCTTCCAGGCGCTGGCACACCAAGAAGAACTCCTGCAGAAACTGTGGCGACAAGGCAACATCAAGATGTCGAACCCAGGCCGAACCTGGCAGAGCCTCGGCGACCTTCGCAGTGCGCTTCCTTGGGCGAACATCACAGAAGAGGGTCGGCGCAAAACACTGAATACTCTGTCCCTGGATCCAGGAGTCCGTCCAGAATAACGTGGATTGCCCATTCCCCAGGTAGAGAACAGTCGCTGCCTGGAAGAGATGGAGCACAACATGTTCCATACAGCGCGTTCTTCGCCCAGCCAATCGCTCCTTCCAGACCCACCGAGCACGCAGCGCCACTCCGACGCGCCTGAGGTCTGCAATACCTAAGCCGCCGAGTTCTTTTGTCCTACAAACAAGCTTCCATGCCACCCTGCACCGGCCACCCCCCACAGCTTCACTGCCAACCCAAAGAAAACCTCGCCTCAGCTTGTCAATGGCTTCCACTGCCCATGGCAAAAGACATACGGCGATGGAAGTGTGAACCGGGATGGCCGAAAGCGTTGCTGTGACCAGCGCCGAACGACCAGCAACATTCAACAGCTTCCCCTTCCAGCGAGGGATTCGCACCGCGACCTTATCAATGAGCGGTTGTTCTTCCGAGCGCTTGAGCTTGAAAATTGATAGAGGACTCCAAGATACTTGCAGGGGAATAACTCAATCCTGCAAGCTAAGGCGTTCTGCACTCTTGCTATGTCCTCTTCTGAGTAATTTATTGGTGTGGCAACACTTTTGTCGAGGTTGGAAAAAAGGCTGGAGGCCTCTCCAAAGAGATTTAGCACACCCTTTACAGCTTCCAGATCCGCCACCTCTGGCTTCACAAAGAGCACCAAGTCATCAGCGTACAGGCTGACCCGAGCCGCTCCCACCCCAGGCAAAGCTGAGAGGTATTCGTTCGCCTCAATCCAGCGAAGGCAGCAATTCAGCACCTCCATGGCGAGCACAAAAAGCAAAGGAGAAAGCGGATCGCCTTGGCGCAACCCTCTTGCATGGCATATGCAACGGCCCGGTGTCCCATTCAGCAACACTTTGGTGCTTGAAGTTGACAAGATCATTGAAACCCAATTACGCCATCGCCGACCAAAGCCCAGGTGCTGCAAGACGTCGAGAAGGAAGGTCCACGCCACGCTATCAAAAGCCTTGGCGATATCAATCTTCAACAACACACACGGTATCCTCCGAGCATAGATATCTTTGCACGTTTGTCTGACATTGACGAAGTTGTCATGGATGCTTCTTCCCCTGATAAAAGCACTCTGGTTGGGCTGCACTAACCCATCCAAGACCCCTGCCAACCTTGACGCCATACATTTGGTTAACAGCTTGCCGAAACTGTGTATGAGGCTAATAGGCCAAAAATCCCGAAGCTCAGCCGGATTGTCCTTCTTTTTTAATAAAATCATGTAGGCATCATTCAAGTGACCGAGGCTCCTAGCATCCTGAGCCCAGAACGCATGCACACCATGCATGATGTCATTTTTAATGGCAGCCCAGCAAACCTTATAGAAGAGGCCCGAGAAGCCGTCCGGCCCCGGAGCTTTGTCATTTGGCAGGTCTTTGGCAGCGGCCCAAACTTCTTCCTCAGTGAATACATCTTCCAGGGCCGAAAGATTGGGAGCTATTTTTACATCCTATGATGGAGCTAGTCCCATTAGGCAGTACATTTAACCAATTACCAAGAACTTGAATCACATGAGCTCTGCTGGCTGGGATATTACAACCAATGAATCCCGGCCATGCCATGTAAACCTAGCTATGCAGAAGCAGAACACTTGCACTCCACGAAAAAGCAGTAAAGCAAAACAGATGGAAGTGCAAAGCTCAGAGCTTCTCATTAAGAACCCCCTCTACGGTGAGATTATGAAATCCTTGAATTGGTGAAAGTCTGAGGAGGAATGGTATAATTTTTTTTTTGAAGGTACAGCAAAATGCCTATACTTCTGCATCAATACGCTCTGACTTTAGAGAATTTTGATAATAAATACATGAGCTGAATAACTACACCAACTTAATTATTTCTTTTCCCAATATCTAATAAACACATGGGCCAAATCGAAGTAAATAAAATTGAACTGTTTTAATTTTGACCTGCCCATTAATGCTATAAATAGGGAAATGCCCAATGCTTTCATGCAGAGCCTTTCATGGGAACGAATCAAAAGAGCAGAGCAGCTCTAGGCATTGGAGTCACCGGGATTTGATAGCCAGCGGCATACCGCATACATAGGCCAGTTGCCTAGAGGCTTCTTGGTACCACTGTAATCTCAATACTACACCTAACCATGGTAAAATCAGTGGAAGGCTTGGAGTTGGCCATTTGGCTTTAGCTTTCATATATGTTAGCCACCTGTTCTATTCGGTGCCTTGGTGCTCGATGCTCATGCTTAGGGTGGGTTAGGATAGGAGGAATTGGCAGGTCGCAGGGTGAGTCTTGCCGGTCTGCACAAGCAGCTCTGTCAACATCTCTGCTTCCCACGGGGCCGGAGAGAGACATGCCCATCTGCGAGACAAATTTAGTATGTACTACATGCTACCTCTGCAAGCAAGCAGGTCGCCAGGATGGCAAGAAGACGATCGATCATCAAGGAAGACTTTGCATGCACTATAGTGATCTTTTGCCCGATCGAAGTACGTGTGTTTTGTTTTTACTTTCTAGGAAGACCTTGCTGCACTTACAGCAAGTGATCTTTTGCCCCAAGTAAAATATCAGAGGCCTTGAAGAGAGAACATAATATTACTGCTGCATAACCACCAAATTGGGCGGAAACGAACTGCATGCACATTAATTTTGCGTGTGTGTGTGTTTCCTGCTGTGTTGATCAGATCACCTGGTCACCCAAGATTGTAACCACGTGTGGGCATCAAGGTATAGTATAGCTAAAAATGGAGATGACGCTCGATGTTTTATAAGATACACTTACGCCGCCTACAGCGCAATGACGACAGGGCTTTTCTCTACTTGCCTGTGCCGCAATACATATACTGTACTGTATTAACTTTTTGCAGGCACATACAGTCATACACATGCAAATCTTGGTGCTAAACATGATTTCCCCCATTTTTTTGGAGAGAAAAAAAGACAACATACAAAAGAAAGCTACATTTGTTGCTCATAAATTTGGACCTAATTAACCACGAAGCAGGTCCTTTTGCTATCAATATGAGCCCAGGTGAGACTGATGCATGCGGTTCTATATATACATGCACTCCATCTCTACGAGAATGATGGAATCTCGAGCATTTCTTCTCACCCAGCTGCTTGTCTGTTTTGTGTTCAACTCGACGATCTCTGCATTCGAGCTTATTAGGCTTGGGAGTCATATTAGGATGTTGTGTGCCAGATTATCAAGTTGGAAGGAAGATGTGCAGCTATAAAAAGGAGATGTGCTCATCAGTGGCTGCCCCGTTGCCAGACAATACTGGGCGGCACATGGTATTGACATGCCAACTGCACATGATGTACGTGACCTGCATAAACTCAACCGCCCTTAGAACATCTCATAGAGTGGTTTTGATACACTAGTGGCATTTAGCATGCTTGCAAGTGTCAAAGAGAACAAATGTTGTGGTCTTCAGAGAAGAAAGACCTTCTCGCAGCTCCTGGGATCAGGCGCAGAAGTACGTGAAGCAGAACATCGCACAATGATGATGAGGCTCTAGAGGTGGATCATCAGAGGAGATGCCAAAAGCATTTTTTTGCACTGTAACAACAAATTGACAGCGAGATGCCACGAACATCTGAGCGACACACAACACAGATCACCGGCTTCAACGGTGGCGCTGTAGTATCGTATCTGGGCGACCACTATTTTTGCACAAGTCAGCAACCCACTAAACTACCGCAGCAGGAGATCCACGGCGCTTCTTGTTTGGTTTATTAGCTTCCATGCATGCAATCGATCGATAGCCAAGGGGATCAGTTAGCCCAGCTTTTGGCACACCATTAAATATACACTACAGGAGACGTTGGCTTTGCCGAGTGCTGGCTGCACTCGGCGAAGGCCCTTTCGCACTCGGCGAAGCCTTCGCCGAGTGCCGCACTCGGCGAAAGGCACTCGGCAAAGAAGTTGTCGGCAACGATTTCTTCGCCGAGTGCCAAATATCGGGCACTCGGCGAAGCCTTCGCCGAGTGCCAGGTCAGCACTCGGCGAAGCAAACGGGAGCCGTCACCTGACGGTCTCTTCGCCGAGTGGCCACGTGGACGGCACTCGGCGAAGGGGGTCCCTTCGCCGAGTGCCACGCAATCCGGCACTCGGCGAAGAGGGTCCCTTCGCCGAGTGCCACGCAATCCGGCACTCGGCGAAGAGGGCCCCTTCGCCGGGTGCTTTGCCGAGTGTCAGGGTCAAGGCACTCGGCGAAGAGGTCGAGCTGAGCAAAAATTTGCCCAGCTTTGCTGAGTGCCATGACCTCTTTGCCGAGTGTGGCACTCGGCAAAGCTGGGGAAAAAGGAAATTTTTTTCCTTGTTTTCATTTCCCTACACAGAGAACATATCACACATTCATATTTCATTTCAGACAAATATCACATGCATATATATCACACATCCATAACATACATATCCATTTCAAACAAATATCACATGTTCAGTCTCCAAGCATCACAAGCTAACAAGTTTATCACAAGTCCACAAGTCCGGCACTCGGCACTCCTCAACAAATCCACAAGTTCACAAGTCCATGACAAATCTAAGTCGGCCCTCACTGCTCACCTTGGTGCTCAGATTGTGAAGAACCCCCACCTTGCCACGCGTCCCACGACCCGCCCGAAGGACCACCTTGTCAACCTTGCCACGCGGGCGGCGGAGGTCTAGATGGCCACCCGGTGTACCCCGACTGGCCAGGAAGGTAACCTGGCCACCCATAGGGCGGAGGAGGGCCACCGGGGAGCCACCCAGGCTGCGGAGGAGGGCCACCAGTGATGTGCAGAGTGTGCGGAGGAACGCCAGGTTGAGGAGTCGGTGCCGAACCCTCCGACTGTGAGTGCACAAAGGAGAAGCAAATTCGTTAGCACTTGGAGGACGGCCGTAAAAGTTAAAGAAATATAAACAACCATATATACTCACCGGAGTGTCTGTCGAAGGAGTAACAGGAGGCACAAAAGGAGTGAGCAGCGAGGGAGGCACGACAACACCCGGGATGTTCAGGCTCCCAAACAAGTGAGCTATGTCCTGCGCCCTCTGCGCCTCCCGCTGCTGGACGGCCAGTAAGTCGCGACGATGGGCCGCTGCCTCGGCCTCGTGCATGGCCTGCAACCTCTGCATCTGGTCCGCCTGGGCCTGCATCTGGGCCTGCAAAATTCGTCCCGTAAGGTTTAAACAATGCAAAGACAAGGTATATGTGTAAAAGCAATGAACGACGAATAGAACAAGTACTTACCTGAAGTGCTGCCATCATCTGCTGTGAGGTCGGCTGCCGAGGTCGTATGGGGATGGAGGAGCTCGTGCTGGCAGCTCGAATCTCAGCGAGGTTGGGAACAGAGGACGAGTCAACTGCGATGTTGGCTATCCAGTACCGGCCGTGCTGCTTCCCTCCTCCCAGCCTCATCACCAGGTCTGTATCTAGGGGCTGGGTGGCCGGCTTGAAATCCTCCCCATGGCGCTCGCGAGCCGCCGTGGTGTACTCGGTGACCTTGGTGTAGGCGTTCGTGTTGGTGAACGCCTCGGGCCCGGCGTTTGGGTTGTACTGGGTGCTCGCTGCAGTCGCCTTGCCCTGGTGTGACAAGTGGTACGCCTTGAAAGGGAGGCACTCCTCACCACCATGCGACTGGGACTGCGAGGAAAACACAGATGATTACAAGTAATGAGTAATTGAGTGTTAGAATAAAAAAAATCTGTAGAGCATACCCATCTGTCGGCGTACGCAGCGAGGCTAAGGTTGCCTTGGTGGTGTGGCACCCCAGGCATCTGCAGGCGGCAGTCTCGGCGGGCACTGTGCCTCTCGTACCACTCATCCGATTTCCACTTGTCCACAATGGACAACCAGCAGTCTAGGTGATTGGCGCACCAACCAGGACAGAACTGCAAGACAATAAGTATTTAATATGTTAGAAGAGCCGCTAAGTGATGGATGGACCAATCAGTATTACTGTTTTGTACGTACCTGGATGTACTGCTCCCTAGTGAGGTCGGTCTGCCTGGTCAGCATCATCTGCTTAGCATCCGTCTTCTTCACCGCCGTCCCTAACACGTCGGCGTTGTAGTTGATGACGCACTGGATCCGCGCCTCGTGGTACATATCCGCGAGCCGGGACCTGCAGACCCTGTCCTGCACGTGCATCGCCTCGGCCTCTCTCCCCGCCTCGCACGCAACGTACTCCTGCATAAAGATAACATGTACCCTTTCATTATTTCAAGAACGTCCGACAAATACGTATCATTGAGAAATGTTGTGCGAGCAAGACTCACCCAGAACTCGGCCCTAATCCACGCTGCAACGGTGGTGTACGTGAGGTCCTCAGCAGCACCGAAGTGGTCCCATGTCCAGGGCGGTGACCTAACCCCGGCGTAGGTGACCAAGCCAGGGTAGTTCTTCCGAATCAGAAGACTTAACGTGCCATTGATATGGCGTGTCTTGCCCCTGCCACAAGTTCCCAGTTCCTGCATGAGTCATTAAGAACAACTGTTAGTCGGAAGTTCAATTTTGAACATGTCATGTGAACAAGTAGTGAAAACATTAATGGTAACTTACTTGTCGCCGTAAGGTCGACTCACCGGGCGGCGGCTAGGTGCGATCCGCTGCTGCGGGAGCTGCGAGGGGGCCGCGCAAGTAGACTCTGCTCGAAGCAGAGGAAGTGGAACCCCCTCCTGAGGCACCTACGATCTCGTCCCCCTGGTCCCCCAGGTCCCCCTGGCGACGCTCTGAGGAAGTGGTGTCGTCGTCCGACGTCCTCCTGGTCGTCCCTCTGGCGTCCCCCTGGTCGTGGTCCGAGGAGGTCTGCGCCGGGTCGGGAGTCGGGTCGAGAGTCGGCTCCCTCCTAGGACGTCCGCGGGGGCGGGCCGGTCCTCGCCCTCCTCGTCGACGGCTCCTCGGCTGCGGTGGGTGGTGAGCTGGACCTCTGGTAGCGCGAGTTGACCCGCCGCTGTTGCCGCCTTCCGCCCGGCATTTTATCGAGTGTCTACCATTGCAAAGATAAAATCAATTAGCATAAATAAACGATAAGTATTTATAAAGAGATACAAAATGAACGAAACATAATTGCAAAATAATTATAACAATATAGCATTACATGAATTAAAAATTATCTCCGCGATTGTCAGTGGCTAGTGCCCCTCGTGTGTTGGCTCGTGGCACACGTGTGTCGTCATCACTGTCAATATTGTCGAAACAATCAGCGTCATCTCCATCATCCTCATCACCCTCGTCCTCATCAATGTCACCACCAAACTGTAATCGCTCAAGCATTCTTAAGTCCTTGGCATTGTGCACCTCATCACCCTCGTCCTCATCAATATCATTGTCATCGTCTTCTTCCATGTCCATCATCTCAAAAATGTCAATGTCAAACCTCCCTTCTAGCCCCTCAGGTTGAAAGAACTCTCTGTTATATGTGTTTGAGTCGAAGTTGTAGTCATCATCGTTTGGGAGAGGCGCTTTACCACGCGGCGATACTAACTGCACAAGGTACCAACTCATAAGATTGTCATCTTCTTGACACGCCCATGGGAGATAATAAACTTATGTGGCCTGTTGAGCCACAATATAGACATCATCTCCCTTGTAAACGGTGTCCTATCGAATTTCGACTAGCCCAATCTTAGGGGATCTTCTAGTGACATCAGGATCAAACCAATGACATTTGAATACCACCGGATTAATAGCTTTGGTACCCTCAAAGTTGAGCTCATATATTTCTTTGACTATGCCATAACAGTCGCGCTCATCGGTGTCGGGCGTACGAACTCTGGTATTTGAGGTCTTTCGATTGGGCCGACTCTGCTCGTAGCTGCTTGTGTGAAAGCTATAGCCATTCACATCATAAACGGTGAATGACTTGACCCTATAGTTGAAGCCATTGGCAACCTGTTTCAACTCATCCATCATTTCCGCATCTGTGCGGGCCTGTAAGTTGAGACAGGGTAGATCGTTTCATGAAATGAAACAAGAAATGAAATGAAATACAAGGTTAGTTGGGTGGTACCTTTGTACTAAACCACGAAATGAAATCGGGCACACCATTTTTGAGAAGATGGTCTTGTTCTTCAGAGGAAGGTTCCCTATCCTCTCTCCCGTATTCATCAATAAAATTCCTTAAAAACAAGGAGGTCGAGTCAATAGATTGAAGATAGTGACGGCGCATGTAACAAGCTCATTGAGAACTTACTGCACATAAGGAGTCAGTTCGTCAAGGTTCAACAACACATACAACATGATAGTGTGCCACTCATCATGCCGCAACATCTTGGTCCTCGATGCGCTTGCTCTTCCGAGTTGGCCTTTGAAAAGGCTGAGGTTCGATAAACTCTCGTCGATGTTGTAATGAGAGGGTGGATTGTGCACGCTAGGAAGGTTATCCTTATAATATGTTGTTGTGAAGTTTGACACCTCCTCCAGAATAAATGCTTCTGCCACAGAAGCCTCTATTTTAGCTTTATTTCTACACTTTTTCTGAAGAACCTTTAGACATCTCTCAACTGGAAAGCACCAATGGCACTGCACGGCCCCCCATCCGTGCCTTGTACGGTAGGTGCAAAATCAGATGCTGCATCGGCAGGAAGAAGCCGGGTGGAAAGATCATCTCCAACTTGCAGATCAACACATGTGCCACTTCCTCTAGGTTAGCAATCACGTCATAAGATAGCTCCTTAGCACAAAGCTGGCGAAAGAAATAGCTCAACTCTGCCAGCACGCGCCACACAGGCTCGGGGAGGTATCCCCGGGTCATCGCAGGAAGGAGCCGCTAGATCCATATGTGGTAGTCATGACTCTTCATCCCTAACACTCGCATAGTAGACAAGTTCACTCTCCTCCTCAGATTCGCCGCATACCCATCAGGGAACCTTAACGCCTGGATCCACTGTAGTACTTTCTTCCTATGGTCTCTTTTCAATATATAATCGGCCGGACCTCTTTTCCATTTCTTGCCAGCACCAGGCGCCTTCATCACTAGCTTTGGTCTATCGCACATCTCTTGTAGGTCCAGTCTAGCCTTAACGTTGTCCTTTGACTTTTCTGAGTCCATGAGTGTTGCAAAGAGTGCCTCAGCGATATTCTTTTTTGTGTGCATTACATCGATGTAGTGCGGACAAAGAAGGTCATTGAAATAGGGGAGTCTAGTCAAGCCCGATATATGGGTCCACATGTGTTCCTCTCCGTACCCGAAAAAACGACAGTTGTCTTTATCAAACTTCAGAGCCTCTATATCGGCACGGACCTCGGATCTGCTCTTGAACTGAGGAATGGGCTTGGTGACTTGAACACCTTTCCTGAAGTGCTTGATGTCACGTCTGGCAAGAATTGACGATGCTGGTCGAATGAAGAATACTTGCCTCCCTTCTTCAACCAAGTGAGCTTCACAGCTGCCTTGCATATTGGGCATGGGAACTTCCCGTGAACACACCAAGCGCTAAATAAGCCATACGCCAGGAAGTCATGCAGGGAGTACTGGTACCACACATGCATTTTGAAGTTCTTCATTGTTGCTCGATCATATGTCAGTACCGGGTTTTCCCAAGCTTCGAACAATTCATCCAACAAAGGCTCCATGAACACACCCATATTGTTTCCCGGGTGTCCAGGAATTATCAGCGACAAGAATACGTTCTTAGGGTCAAACATAACACCGGGAGGGAGATTGAGGGGGATCACGAACACAGGCCAACAAGTGTACGGGGCCGCCATCATTCCATACGGGTTGAACCCATCTGTCGCCAGCGCCACACGTACATTTCGAGCCTCCATAGCTTTGCCAGGATGCATGGCATCGAAGTGCTTCCATGCTTCACCATCCGATGGGTGTACCATCTTGTCAGGATTGTATCTTTTGCCATTCTTGTGCCATGTCATCTATTTCGCAGAGTTCTCTGTCATGTACAGTCGTTGGATCCTAGGTATGAAAGGAAGGTACCGTAGGACCATCTCGGGGATATTAAGTTGTTCCTTCTTGCCATCTCCATGGTCTACCTCCACATACCTAGAGGCTTTGCACTTTGGACAGTGTGTTGCTTTCTCGTGATCTTTCCTGAATAGGACGCACCCTTTTCGACAAGCATGGATCTGCTCATACGGCATCTTAAGTGCACGAAGAAGTTTCTGTGACTCGTACGTGTTCTTCGGCAGAATGTGACCCTCTGCCAACAGGGTGCCCAAAATTGCCAACATGCCATCGAAGGCGTCTCGACTCAAGCTATACTGCGACTTGAACCCCATTAGGCGTCCAATGGCATCCAATTGTGAAACCATTGTCTTTTCATGAAGGGGCTTCTGTGCCGAAGACATCATGTCGTAGAACGCCTTTGCGGTGTCCTCTGGCTCCTCTAATCCTTCACCGAATTGTGCCTCTTGAAAGTCTCCCATCATGTCTGCTACCCCGGCATCTCCATCATACTCCTCGAGGTGTTGTCTCACCACCTCCTCTCTAATCCGATCGGCTTCACCATGGTGGACCCAACAAGTATAGTTTTCAACGAATCCGTACTTGTAAAGATCTACCCCCACGTTATTCTTATATTTTCTTTTCGTGTTCCCACATTTGCTGCAGGGACACGGCATCCGACTCGACCCTTTAGCAGCCGGACCAAACGCATGCTCTAAGAAAGCATTGGTCTTAGTAACCCATTCTGTGCTCTTACTTGCGTGGCCCGTGTACATCCAGTCACGGTTATCCATCCTCTGCCATATACATATGTAAGTGAGTAACAAAACCAGCAATTGCATCTACACGGCGTTCCTACCATCTAATAGGTGAAGGATAGGTCCTAATCCCACCCGAGGATGCGCAGATGGGTTAATTTCCATGTTCTACTCCTACCCGAGACAGAATTTCGGCAGCACCTCCTCGCTGTTCTCCCGATACACGTCCTGGCAGGGAGAGTGTGTATCCGGAGAACAACGAGGAGGTGGTGCCGAAACTCTGACTCTGACAGGAGCAGAACATGGAAACTAGCTCATCTACGCATCCGCGGGCTGTCTAAAATATGTGGACAATCCGAAAGAGATACGGTCGCAGATATGCAAAGGTCTGAATATCTAAGACTGTATCTCTTTCGAACGAGAGACGTCTAACTAGGTTACGCGACCAAAGACCAGATACCTAAGGATACAGATAGAGGGGTTATACCTAAGGTGTCGGTGAGGTCAGGGTAGCGGGGCAGTGGTGAGTCAGGGCAGTGGCGACACGACGCGGTGCAGGCAGACCCGCAACGCCGACGAAGACGATCGGGGTCGTCGAGTCCCTCCGACGAGTCCTCCTCCTGCCAAAAAAAGCATATGGTTAGTCTCGACCGAAAATTTTGGCAGCACGTCCCCTGCACGGGGAGGTTCACAAAACCTGCAGAAAAGGTCAGCACGAAGGCCAACAACCACATGTATAGCAGACATAGTCACGAAGGCCAATAATCACAATAGTACCAAGATGAGCCATATACTTTACTTCTATTTCCATGCAGATAACAGTATCGAAGTAGTACACTACTACTAAACTAACACTAACTACTAACTAACACTAACACTACACTACTACTAACTACTAAGTACTAACTACTAACTGTTAAGTACTAACTATTTACTAACTACATAGGGCATACCTTCGCGACGAGAATAGCAAGAACGAGCTTCCTCTCCACTCCTCCTTCTCCTCCTCTTCGTCCTCTCCTCCACCTCCTCCTCCTCTTCCTCCTCTCCTCCTCCGCCTCCTCCTCTACTCCACTGGTCGGCCAGGGGGCGGCCACTGGGCCCCG
>VDCT01000303.1:0-30261 GCA_009763385.1 Coix lacryma-jobi var. lacryma-jobi
AGATTGCGGATACATGGGTGTATGCCGAGCTCTGAGTGATGAGTGATTGTCAACTGGGATGATGCGCATGTTCTTTCGCTTGTGTTGTGCAGGTGTCGAGCACGGATACAGTGATCAAAGGCAAGGTGAAGGTCAAGTAGAGACGTGCCATGCCGATGGACCGAGAGTGGCGAAGGGCGGACGTGAGGCTTGGACTGAGGGACCGGTGGCCCGAGGATCAGCTGTGGTGGCTGACAGCCTGGGACAACGACGAGCGAAGACTTGCAGTCATGTGTTGCCTTTGAGTCGTGGACTTGGGGACACGTGTCGGTGGACGGGGTGCACGGGAGGTGCATCCCCTCTACAGCTTCGGTTTGGTGGTAGAGCCAGAGAAAAACCATCGGGTGGACGGTTTCCAGGTTTGGGCCTCAAAACCTGGGTGCTGAGGGTTTCCGAGTTTGGCCACAAAACTCGAGCTGAGGACGGTTTCCAGGTTTGGGCCTCAAAACCTAGGTGCTGCGGGTTGGCTGAGTTTGGGCCTCAAAACTCAGATGCTGGTGGGCTGGTTTCCCATTTTGGGCCTCAAAACCGGGGGTTGGCTGGAAAGGCTGGATTCCCGGTTTGGGCCACAAAACCGGGGGTGCAGAGCGGTGGTGGCACGTGGCGGCAATCCGGAGGTTGCGTCGAGGCAATGCTACGAGTTGTGCGGACGTGGCCGTCGGATCCACCTACCATCGAGTTGGTCCAGAATAACCTTAGGGTTTAGCTGGTTCGCTCTGTAAGTAGTTAGGGGTAGAGTGGGAATTAGGAATAGTTAGAATTAGGATAAGTAGGTGGAGACACCCACCTCCCCATCTATCTCAGTCATTTTTGCTCTTTGCACCTAGGGTTTCCTGCTCTCCCAATCCCCTGCTGTAGCTAGCTGAGATCCGCAGAGAACCATACCTCTGTGTACTGGAGATTTTGAGGAAGTGAGACCGTAATTTCACTGTTGTAGCGTGTGGTAGCCACACGGTTGCAATTTCGTGGTTGTGATTCGCGTTTCGTTCGTGTTCTTCGCGGAATCCTTTTTCTCCACGTTTTTCCCGTCGCTTGATCTCTTTGCTTGGTTCATCTTTTGCAAATCCGTTTGAACCAAGTTGTTCTAGGTCATAAGGCACTTCTTTCCACCGAAGGAATACACCTCTAACCTCACGGTCTAGGAGAACGATCGATTTTGGTTTCGGGTCAAGTTTTTCTCCTTTCCCCCGAAATTCTTCGATGTGGAGATAGGTTCGAGCCATGATCTCTTAGAGATAGCTCACTATCCTCCTTGTGACTCCTCTTACCAAGTTTGATGCCTAGAGGATTTGTTTTGGGTGAGATCGAGTTGAATCGGTGAACGAACAGTTGGTTTTTGGGGTGACCGGACGCTTGGTCGAGATGACCGGACGCACGGGTAGAGAGTCCGGTCGTTGAATGCTCAGTGTGTTGATCTCGTGACATGACCGGACGCTTGACTGACTCAGTGACCGGACGCATCGAGTTCACTGTTCATCAGTCTTTTCTTCTGTTGACCGGACTCATCGGCTGTGACCGGACGCTCCGCTTCACAGAGTCCGGTCCAACACAGTAAGGTCCCAGATTGGTTTTTGTGTGATCGGACGCGTCCGGTCCCTGCTGACCGGACGCTAACCAGAGTCCGGTCGTGACTGTTCTGTGAGTTTTCGTCCGCAGTTCGCTCGTTCGTTGTCGAACTTGGTTTCCGTCTTTTGCGTTGGGTTTCTAGAGTTGCGTAGTGTCCCGCTGTGCTTCTTGGAAGCATCCACCCTACATCTAGGGTCGTGGACACTAGCAAGCTCTACGGTTTGCTTTCGGCGTTGATTTTTGGGACAGTGGCGACAAGTTTTCCGAAAGGAATTTTGAAGCTCCCATTCACCCCCCCTCTGGTCGCTTTCTGATTGCATTCTCGGTCCTTCATACAAGAGACATGCTAAAGAAGTTTGAGATGGACAAAGACAAACCCATCAAGACCCGCATGCCTACCAATGGACATCTTGATCTAAATGAGGATGGTAAGTCAGTGGACCAAAAGGTATATCGCTCTATGATCGGTTCATTGCTTTACCTTTGTGCATCTAGGCCTGATATAATGCTTAGCTTGTGCATGTGTGCAAGATTTCAAGCTAATCCGAAAGAATGTCATATTATGGCCGTTAAAAGAATCTTTCGATACTTAGTGCACACTCCTAATCTTGGCTTGTGGTATCCCAAGGGCTCCACTTTTGATCTACTTGGCTATTCCGATTCGGACTATGCCGGTTGCAAGGTAGATCGAAAGAGCACTACAGGACTTGCCAATTTATTGGAAGGTCTTTGGTGTCATGGAGTTCTAAGAAACAAAATAGTGTTGCCCTATCCATCGCTGAAGCCGAGTATGTGGCGGCCGGCGCTTGCTGTGCTCAACTACTTTGGATGAAGCAAACACTAAAAGATTTCAGATGTGAGGAAAACAAGATTCCACTTTTGTGTGACAATGAGAGTGCTATCAATCTAGCCAACAATCCCGTAAACCATTCTCGCACAAAACACATTGACATCCGACACCATTTCTTGAGAGACCACGAAGCCAAAGGAGATATCTCTATACGCCATGTGAGCATCGAAAAACAATTAGCCGATATCTTCACAAAGCCTCTAGATGAGTCAAGATTTTGTGCTTTGAGGAGTGAACTAAATATCATTGATTCTCGTAATGTGGCTTGATGTCTTGCACATATTTGTTTTCACCTAGAGACTCTAGACAAAAGTTTTGTCAAACTTTGTGTGCGATTTCAAAATCTATTTTGCATGCTTCTCTTATGTCCATAGTTATGTACTGCTTATATGAAATCTGGACATGATTGAAGTTTGTGCAGTATACCACACAAGGTTCTCCTAGAATAGCCCTCTATCCGTTCTGGATGTGAACGGTCAGTAGTACCGCCATCAGGGGCGGTAGTACCGACGTCGGTAGTACCGACCCCTATGGGCGGTAGTACCGACCGGGTTTGACCCGCGTATAAAAGGCCGTGGTAAAACCTCTTTTGACCAATCCAGTCAATTCTCTTTGACCGCAGCCGCCGCCCCCTTGCGCCCGTGCGTTCGGCCGCCGCTCTTTCTCGCTCTCTCCCTCCGATCTCCCTTTTCCGCCACCCAAATCCAAATCCCTTCGGTGGGATGGTGCTTGGGAGCGAGGATATCGTCTTGGTGGTGTTCGTGAAGCCCGGAACTTTCTCCTCCATCGGATTTCGGCCTCTTCTCCTCGAGTATCAAGGTACTAGGGTGTTCATGCCCGATCTCTCAATGTACCTTGTTCTAGGTCGATTCCTTTGGTAGGATTGTTCTATCTAGTGTGTAGATGCTTCTAGGATGTATGGTTTGCAAGTTCATGGGCGATTTGTGTGATTGGATCGAAGGGAACCGCACGCTGCAGTGCGGTCGGTAGTACTGCCCGCTACGGTCGGTAGTACTGACCGCGCGTAGTGAGCAGTTTCCTTCCCAATTTTGATCGTCGTCTTTGCTACTTTCTTTGAAGTAGTCCTGCTTTCTCCTATATCTCATATCCGTCTATGTTATCTTTTTCTAGATGTCGCATAGCCGGAGGTCCTCTCACCAGGCTAAAGATGATGAAGAGGAAGAGTATGTTGCTTTGGGGCTAAGTGATGTGCAGCAGGGAGAGCCGCATCGCTGCAATCCCGGGCGTCGTGCCCGGGCTGGTGGGAGCAGCGAGGACGTCACTCGACAGGTTCGTGGACGTTCGTCCACGAGCCGTCGGAGTGTCGACAGCGGCAGGGGTGGTGGCAGTGGTGCTGGTGGCAGTGGTCATGCTGGTCCTCCACCTCCACCGCCCCCTGTCAATGGTCCTCCCGGGCGTCTGCACAGTGTGATAGTGGGAGGAGTGGCTCAGGGGGCTGGTCCTGAGCGAGAGGGTTGTTCTATTGATCCTCGAGTTGGACCTCCTTCTCCTCTGACTGCCGGGTTGATGTTGATCAACCGGCTGTTTCACCTGCACGCTGAAGCCGGTGCCTTGATGTCTTCCCCCGCTCATCTTGGTAATGTCATGGACTATTCTGACAGGAAGCTGGCGAACTTGTTGAGGACCCAGAGGTTGGAAAATCCATATCTTCTTGTCAGGGATGATTCAGTGGACAGAAGGTTTTGGTCCCGCTTTCAGCAGGACTACTATGTGTCTCTCTGCTGGAAGAGTTTCTGTGCTAAGGGACATCCTCCTCTCTTTGAGCACAAGCGGCTGGCAATCCGCTCCTTGATAGACAGGGATTCAGAAGAGATTCAGGCTTTGGTGCAGAGGCTAGAGGACTGGAGAATAATGGGGCTGATAACTGGTGAGCGCAGTTACAATCAGGAAATCATCTGTCAGTTCTGGGCCACCCTCTTCATTGATCAACCGGCTCAGGTGCTGCATTGGATGACCCAAGGGGTCCACTACCGGTGCAACTTTGTCACCTTTGCCAGGATGTTGGGGTTCAACAGTGAAGACAGGAATGCTCCTCGTTTGTCTGAGATGTATGGTGGGGGCATGTATCCTGAGCATCTGGAGAATTCTGGAATTTACATGGATGGCGCAGTGGCAAACTTTAAGGTCAATGGCCTGAAGCCTGCCTACTTTGTGCTTAACAACTTGATGCGCCTTACCCTGGACCCTAAGGTTGGAGACAACACAAATCTCAGGAATGATGCTCCTAAGGTCCTTGTCCAGTTTGCTCGGCCAGATGGTCGTTTTAGCATCTCTCACTTCCTTTGGCAGAAGATCTCAGATGTCTATAATGACCCGCACAAGAACCTGCCTTTTGCTCCGTATCTTATGCATATCATTGAGCATGTTGTTGGAGCCACCTTCGAGTATGATCAGACCGTGAAGGAGTACAGTGTCCGTCAGTTCTCCTCCACGAGCTCCACGGGCAAGGACAAGGTTGATGAAGGTGCTGAGATTCCAGCAGCAGCAGCAGCTCCTGACGAGACTCATGGCCAGGAGCAGGCTCGTGAGGAGGTGCCTCCTGCAGCCGCTCCTCCTCCGCGTCGTGAGAGGCGTAGGAGTGGCGGTGTTCGCTACGCCCTCGGCAAGTTCTTCCAGTGGTGCTGCTACAAGGCCGAGCGTGACTAGCGGCATGAGCAGGAGGTGCGTGAGCACCTTGGTCTTCCTCCGCGTTCTCCACTCCGGCCCTTCCCAGACCCCTTCGCCAAGTATGATGCTCAGCCTCGTCGCGATGATGATGATGCAGATACATGGGTGTATGCCGAGTCTCTGAGTGATGAGTGATTGTCAACTGGGATAATGCGCATGTTCTTTGGCTTATGTTGTGCAGGTGTCGAGCACAGATACAGTGATCGAAGGCAAGGTGAAGGCCAAGTAGAGACATGCCGTGCCGATGGACCGAGAGTGGCAAAGGGCGGACGTGAGGCTTGGACTGAGGGACCGGTGGCCTGAGGGTCAACTGTGGTGGCTGACAGCCTGGGACAGCGACGAGCGAAGACTTGCGGGTGGACGGGGTGCACGGGCGGTGCATCCCCTCTACGGCTCGGCTTGGTGGTTGAGCCACAGAAAAAGCACCGAGTGGACGGTTTCAAGGTTTGGGCCTCAAAACCTGGGCGCTGATGGTTTCCGAGTTTGGGCCACAAAACTCGGGTTGAGGACGGTTTCTAGGTTTGGGCCTCAAAACCTAGGTGCTGCGGGTTTCTGAGTTTGGGCCACAAAACTCAGGCGATGGACGGCTGGTTTCCCGGTTTGGGCCTCAAAATCGGGGGTTGGTCGTGAAGGCTGGTTTCCCGGTTTGGGCCCCAAAACCGGGGGCGAAGTCCGGGAAAAGGACAAGCAGAGCGGTGGCGGCACGTGGCGGCAATTGGTGAGGTTGCGTCGAGGCAACGCTACCAGTTGTGCGGGTGTGGCCGTCGGATCACCACCTACCACGAGTTGGTCCAGAATAACCCTAGGGTTTACCTGGTTCGCTCTATAATTAGTTAGGGGTAGAGTGGGAATTAGAATTAGGATAAGTAGAGGGAGACACCCACCTTCCATCCTATCTCAGTCATTTGCTCTTTGCCTTCTTGGTTTTCCTACTCTCCCAATCCCCTGCTGTAGCAACTGAGATCCGCAGAGAACCATACCTCTGTGTACTGGAGATTTTGAGGAAGTGAGACTGTAATCTCACTGTTGTAGCGTGTGGTAGCCACACGGTTGCAGATTGATGTGTTGATTCACGTTTTGTTCGTGTTCTTCGCGTTCTTCGTTTCTCCGCGATTTTCTCGTCACTCGATCTCCCTCTCTACTGCGTCTTTTCGAAATCCATTTGAATCAACTTGTTCTTTATAGTGAGGAGATCATTTCCACTGAAGGAATTCATCTAACTCCTCACGAACAAGTAGATCGGGTTGATTTCGTTTTCGTGGTGCTTTTTCGGTTCATACTCCTTCCCTGTCGTATTCCCGGTGTTTGAGTTGCTTTGAGCGGATGATTTCTTGGGGATAGTCTTCCAACTACCTCGTGATCATCTTCTCCAAGTTTGGGAACAAGGAATTTTGATTTGAATCGATTTTGGGAGGATTTGAGTTGAGGGCGACCGAAATCGCCCTCTCTGGACAGCCGTGGACAGTCCGCCATTCCCAGCGCGGACAGTCCGGGCGTCGGCACTCAGCCGGGCAGTGGCTGTTCGTCCCCGAGTACAGTGTCCAATTTTGACTGGTGGACAGTCCGCCATTGGAGTTCGCGGACAGTCCGGGAACGTCCAGGGGACTTGCAGCATCTGCGCTGTTTCTGGTTTTCTGCCGGCGGACAGTCCGCCAGTGGACCGCGGACAGTCCACCCCTAGCGCGGACAGTCCGGAACTGGGAGTCCGGACAGTCGGCGAATCGGCTGTGAGTTGAGTTTTAGTTCGTTTGCTCTCCCGGCTTCTTCGCTTGGTTTTCGGACTTCTCGGTTGGCCCTTTAGTTCACCTAGGAACCTCTCTAAGTATCTTTGCTACTTGTTAGCATCGGTATTTGAGGATCTCCCGACGTAGCCTTCAATCTACGTTTGAGACTCGGTTTTTAGGGTCGAACTTGTGCCGGTGCTTTTGGCGTTTGGCTTGCTATCGCTTTGTGGTGCCTCGCTATGATCCTAGGGATCGTCCACCCTCTTCCAAGGGTCGTGGGCATCACGGTTTCGATCAAATCTTTTAGGGGTTGATTTTGGGAACAAAGGCCAAAGTTTCAAGAGAAATTTTTGTGCTCCCATTCACCCCCGCTCTGGTCGCCTTGCTATTGCATTCTCGGTCCTTCAGATGATGATGATGATGACGATGACGATGGTGGCCAGCAACAGCCGCAGCAGCAGCAGGGAGGTGATGAGGCTGGGATCTTCTCCTCCGAGATGTATCAGCCTCTTCAGCCCCTGCCTTCGTATCAGCCTCCACCCTTCTTTCCTGACTATGGTGCGGGTTCGTCCTTTCCTGGCGGCTCCACATCATATCAATGTGGTGGGGGTGGCTCCTACATGGGCTTTGCTGCTCCCGACGCCGATCCAGCTGGGAGTGGTGGCTTCCACGACCCTTCTCCTCCGCCGGATCCTTCTACCGCCCCTTCGTCGTCGTTCCCAGGTGGTGATATTGGTGCCAGCGCGTATTCCTCTCTCTTTGGTGGCTATGGTGGTTCTTGTAGTGGCTATTACTAGTTTCTTATGCTTTTCATGGCCTACCCTTTTTGGCATTTAATGTCAAAGGGGGAGTGTTAGGCGTCTTTTGATGTAATGGCTAATTCGTGAGAGAGAGTTAAACTATGAGAACTAAGTGTGGTTATGCTACTGGTTTATATGTGATGTGTTGAGGATGTAAACATTTGAGCTTTATGTTAAATTCATGTATGTTTCATCCTCCATTTTTCTGGTCATGTCATGGATGGTGATTGTTGTTTTTCGATTTATTTCATTGTTTCGTGGATCACCATGTCATATAGTTCATGCATCACAAATTGTTATATATGATATTGTCACACACTTAGGCACCCCACGGATTGCAAAATTTAAGTGGAGCTCTTGCTCTTGTGTATGCAACCTTGCTTTAAGTCAAGGATTGAAATTCATATCCAAAGCATACACTAAGGGGGAGCTCGAACAAAATTTTGGAATTCAAAAGCTTCAATTCTTTCTATCCTTATTGTAAGCCTAAGTTGGTTGTCATCAATTACCAAAAAGGGGGAGTTTGAAAGTGCATTCGCCCCCATTGTGGGTTTTGGCTAATTAATGACAATCAAATTAGGGACTAACCAATTTATAAAAGCATATATGCAGGTGTTAGTCCTTAGAAAGATTTGAACTGATGAAATCTCGTGAACAAAGCACGTTGGAGACTTTTGGACATAAAAGACACCTAGCTCAAGTGGTGATTTAAAAGTTTGATTTTAAACTTGAGTTATAGGTAAGCCGGACTATCAAGAGGGTAACAAATTAGGTTGGCTAGATGTGGAGAAAAGTGCTCAAATCGATTAACTTAAGTTTGCTTCAGAGACACCGCACGATCACGAACACATAGAGGTAAAACTGTGTGGTCGGTAGTACCGACCAAAGGTGATCGGTAGTACCGACCATGGCTGCTCTGCGCGCTGCTCTAACACCCTCTCTGTTCGCGCTTAAAATGGCCTGGCGGTAGTACCACCATAAGGACGGTACTACCGCCCCTCGGTGGTACCGACCTTGGCCGGTAGCAAGCCAGTTTTACAACCTCTCTGTATAGGCTCAAAAATGACCTGGTGGTAGTACCGCCATAAGGTCGGTACTACCGCCCTCGGTGGTACTGACCTAGGTTGGTAGAAAGCTTGGTTTCGCAGACCTCTCTGTTCGCTCTCAAAATGACTTGGCGGTAGTACCGCCATAGGGCCGGTACTACCGCCCCTCGGTGGTACCGACCCAAGCCGGTAGTAGACCAAGTTTGCAGGGCTCTCTGGTCTAGCTCGATTTTGACTTGGCGGTAGTACCGCCATAAGGCCGGTACTACCGACCCTGGTCGGTAGTAACCGAGGGAACGAGTTCGTTTCTGCGGAGCTCTCTGTTCGCGGCCATTTTGGCCTGGCGGTAGTACCACCATAGGGTCGGTACTGCCGCCCCTCGGTGGTACCGACCTGAGGCCGGTAGTTGACTTTGGTCAGATCCAAATCTGTGCGACCGTTAGTGACTGGTCGGTACTACCGACCAGCCTCGGGACTGAGGGAGTATAAATAACTCTTCTCCCCTCGTTTGACGGTTACCCATTCATTCCACTCACTTATTGCGACCTAACTTCAGACAAAAGAGCCTCCAAGCATTGACTCCTCCCCTCTCTCTCCCCCTTTGCTCCTAGATTCAATTACTTGCAAGATTTGAGCTAGGGAAGTGAGATTAGAGAGTGGGAAGCTTCGATCTATGACTTGAGCACTTGTTTCCGTTTAGTCGGCTTTGTTTGTGGTCTATTCTTTGAGCTCCTTTGAGCTCTACCAATCCGGTTAGTCCCCCTTGATGAGTGCATTGTCAACTACCAATACGAATCATAATGGAAGCAGAAGAAGGAAGAAGGAGAAAGAGAGAGAACTCAACCAAATGACCCAAAAGCATAGCAAAGCCGAAGAAGGTCAAGTGGAAAGAGCAAAACAACTTGGTCCCCAAAGACATGGGCAACGGCTCGACGCAACCAAGCAAAGCAAAACTAGCCCACAAGAAGAGGTAGAACAGGCTCAACACCGCTAGCAGATACCAGACGAGAAATCAAAGCAAATGCTAGTCCCTCAAGACAGAGGCACAGAGGCTCAACACAACTAGCAAAGAAAGCTCGATACCAAAACCTTACGGCCAACAGGAAGCAGCAAAAACTCCCCCTCGAATAGTGCAACCAACCAGGAAAGCTCCCCCTTAGTTCAAACGGAGGATAATGATTTGCAATTTCTCCCCCTTAGTTGAAAATGCACTTATCAAGAAACAATGCTCCCCCTCAGAAAATGCACCATCAAAAAGTGCCAACACGCAGAATTCTCCCCTTCCAATATGCATATGAGTCAAAAATGCAAGTTAGGAGCTTCAGGAGTATACTCAAAAGAGTGCAAAGATGCTCTACAGAGTTCTGATCCGATGACTCAGAAAATGCACAGAATGCTAGCAAAGGCTCAAACTGATCACTAAGTCTGAAATGAGAGCAAAAAGAGCAGTTTTCAGCCAAAAAGGTATTCACCATCAAAATAGCACAAGACATGTATAGACAGGAAGTCAAACAAGTGCTAAACATGTATACAAGGTGAACTACCCCTAGCACAGTTCAATCATCATGCTGATACCAATTGAAAAAAGAAGCATACACTTGTGATTTCAAATTTTAATCGGAGTTGCAGCGGTGAAATATCACAAGTTCAGAAATCAGCATGTGACTGCGAGAGGTTGAATGCTTGTTATTGCCTAACTTTCCAACTGTGCGAAGCCTATGCATAAGCAATCAGAAGCTTAAAGCAACAGTTTCGGTCATACACTACACAGCTCAAGTTTAACTCAAAGTGCAATGAGAAACAGTCTCGAAACTGTGATGTGCTAACAAGCAAACCCATCTCGATCTTTTCAATTCACTTAACTTGGTTCAGATTTTAAACAGAATATGACATACCAAGAAAGTGAATGACTCAACACTAGAGACATAGCAACCCAGCATACATAAATAGCATAAGTGACTTCGACACATTCTACACATGCTAGTTGCATATCTCAATGGTGAACATTTTCAACTTTTAAGTTCATTAATCAAATTCACCATTCAAAAATAGCTTAGCTCACAACTTGTATCAGTGATCAGAAAGAGCATAAGCTACAGCATCAACATAAAGCATCGGAGCAAAGACTACACAGAGCATAGTTACATTCTTCAGACTATATTCATGAAGCTCAGAATGTAAAAGCGTATGCTGAAATGCAAAGATGCATGAAGAAACCAAAAAGAAGCAAAACCAACTGAAAAACACAAAGTCAGTGTATCGTACAAGAGTCAAAATGTTTCCCCCAACTAAAAGGGAAAACACACACCAAGCTCACCTCTCAACTGATTAAAAGTTGATTGGTCCAAAGGCTTGGTGAAAATATCAGCCAACTGATGATGAGTATCGACATGGCGAAGGTCGATATCACCTTTCTCATAGTGGTCTCGCAGAAAATGAAAGCGCACATCAATGTGTTTGGTCTTCGAGTGCAGCACGGGGTTCTTAGCAATGCTAATCGCACTCGTGCTGTCACAAAGCAAAGGAACACGAGAAAAGCTCAGACCAAAATCACGCAAAGTGGCCATCATCCAGAGTAACTGGGAACAGCAGCTAGCCGCAGCAACATACTCAGCCTCCGTGGTAGACTGGGTGACACTAGACTGCTTGCGAGAGGACAACGAAACAAGAGAAGAACCAATAAACTGACAAGTCCCAGAAGTGGACTTGCGCTCAATTCGGCAACCAGCAAAATCAGCATCGGAATAACCGCAAAGGGAAAGGTTGGAGGAAGCAGAATACCAAATCCTGAATTCTGGAGTGAAGGATAAATACCTCATAATACGCTTGACCGCCTGACGGTGAGAGGTGCATGGCCAAGACTGAAAACGCGCGCAAAGACACACCGCGAACTGGATGTCCGGGCGTGTCGCCCTCAGGTACAGCAGTGACTCGATCATACTCCGGTACTCCTTCTGGTCCACTGCTTCTCCCTCCTTGTCCGCATCCAGGGCTGTCGTAGTCGACATGGGTGTTGGAAGAGGCTTGGCCTCACCCATATCGAATTTCTTCAGAATGTCCCGGGTGTACTTGCCCTGGTGCACGAACGTCCCTTCCCGGGATTGCTTGATTTGCAACCCGAGGAAAAACGTCAGCTCGCCCATCATGCTCATCTCAAACTCCCTGCTCATAGTATCTGCAATCTTGGCAACCAAAGCGTGAGGGATCCACCGAAAATGATATCATCCACGTAAATCTGGACCAAGAGAGTATCAGTGCCTTGCTTGAGGAGAAAGAGCGTTTTATCCACACATCCCATTTTAAAACCCTTAGCAAGCAAAAGGTTTTCAACCTATCATACCAGGCTCTAGGGGCTTGTTTCAAACCATACAAATCTTTGTGGAGTTTAAAGACATGGTTTGGAAACTTGGGATTTTCAAAACTGGGGGGTTGTCTAACATACACCTCCTCTTCTATGTAGCCGTTTAAGAAGGCACTCTTGACATCTATTTGAAAAAGTTTGAAACCTTTGGATGCAGCAAAAGCCAAGAGTATCCTAATTGCCTCCAAACGAGCTACAGGAACAAAAGTCTCCTCATAGTCTATCCCCTCCTTCTGACTATATCCCTGGGCTACGAGTCTGGCCTTGTTTCTCACAACATGGACATCTTCTCCCTGTTTGTTTTTGAAAACCCATTTTGTCCTAATTGGATGACACTCAGAAGGTGGAGACACTAGAACCCAAACCCGATTTCTCTCAAAGTTCTCAAGCTCCTCATGCATGGCATTGACCCAATCCGGATCCGTCAAAGCGTGTCCAACATCCCGGGGTTCAAAATCAGCAACAAATGCAGAATGAGCAAAGTGAGAGATTTGCCTTGACCGGGTGACGCGTTCGTCGATGCTGCCGATCATCTGGTGAGGGGGGTGTTGGCGCTGGATGTGTCGTGGCGCCTCCCGAGCAGACGTAATCTCCCCCTCAACAGCAGCTGGTGCCTCCCCGGGTACAATGGGTACCGCTCGAGGTGGCGGATCCCACGGCCCCCAGGAAGAAGAAGTGTCGGGGCCGTGAGTCATCGTAGAAGCCGCTCCTTGCGGCACAGCAGGTGGAGGGGGTGCTGGATCATCCATACCTTCAGCACCCTCGTCCTCGTCATCAAAAAGGGGCTCACCAACCTCATGATCACCTGCACGCTCAAAACGAGAAGAAGGACAAACCATGGTCTCGTCGAAGGTGACATATGATGTCTCCATGACTCGGTTAGTGTCAAGGTTAAGTACACGATAAGCGCGAGTGTGAGTGCCATAACCCAAAAACACACCGTCGGAAGAACGAGACTCAAACTTGTCCAGGTTGCCCTTTTTGAGTATAAAACAATGGCAACCAAAAACTCTAAAATAACTCACCTTGGGCAGTTTTCCAAAATGCAACTCATAAGAAGTCTTTTTCAAGAAAGCTCAGAGAAAAATGCGATTCGAAATATAGCATGCAGTGCTCATAGCTTCGGCCCAATATCGCCTAGGAGTCCTATGCTCATCGAGCATCGTCCTGGCCATCTCTACAAGGGTCCGATTCTTCCTCTCTACAACACCATTCTGGGGCGGTGTGTTACAAAACTTTGGAACCATTATCACTCCTAATAGCTCGCATCGAGTTCAAAGGGAACTCATTCTGAAGACGTAAAATTAGATTGCGAGCAAAGGAGAAAGTCTCGGTCTTCTCAGCTAAAAAGAAGACCCACGAATATCTCGAAAAGTCGTCAACAACAACAAGCACATACCACTTCCCCCCAACCGAGCTCACCCGAGCCGGACCAACAAGGTCCATGTGCAAAAGCTCTCCAGGGCGCTTGGTCATGACCTGAGTCACTGGATGGTGGGGAGCGGCAACCATCTTCCCATGTCTACATGAATGGCAAACAAGATCCTTCTCCATGGATAACTTGGGCAATCCTCGGATTAGGCCTAGTGAGCTAAGTCTTGCAAGCAAGTCGAAGCTCAAATGTCCTAGTCTCCTATTCCACTTCCAAAGATCAGAGGAGGAAGGTCCAGCCACAAGACAGCGGGAAATGCCAAAAGACTCGGAGAAATCCGCACGAAAGACTTTTCCAAAGGGCGAAATCACACAAACAAGATTGCCCTGAGGGTCCAAAATACGACTGAGATTCGGTTTAAAATGAATCTCATAGTCATCATCAAAAAGTTGCAAAACAGAAAGAAGGTTAAAATGCAAGTTAGAAACAAGAGCAACATAGCGCAACACAAAGTGCTCATTAACTCGCACCGACCCACGAGACAAAACCTTACCTTTGCTATTGTCGCCGAAGGTGATATACTCCTTTCTGGCGGCCGGACTAAGACTGGAGAACCACTTGGCGTTTCCGGTCAAGTGCCTCGAACACCCGGAATCCACCAACCAAACGTTTTCCAATCGTTTTACCTATATCAATAAAAAGACATAGGGTGAGCATACGAGCCAACACTGGGGTTAGTGAAGTAAGGGGAATACCAGTGTTGGGCCGGCTGCTCAAAAGAACAGTTAGCAGAAAAACCATTCCTAGCACGCCTACGGGGAAAGCGATCACCACGTTGAGAAAAACGTGGTCCGCTAAGGAAAGAGCGTCCATCGCGATACTCAAAACGCGGTGGTGGAAAAAGCTCAACAACAAAGCCACCGTCACGGGGTCCATAGCCTACAACAGCAGGCTCCCGCCGGGCACGCTCTCTATGAGGCCTAGGCCTAGGAATTTGAGGCACTGTACCTCTAGTCCTAGCTGCTCTCCTCGGAGCTCTCCTCTGAACATTCGGCACATGTACTTCATGGAAAGGATGGTACATGTTCGGGTTGTTCATCTCCCTAGCACGGCGCGCCTCTCTCTTGCGCCGAAAGCAGAACTCTCTCAAGTGTCCATCTCTCCCACAATGCTCACAATGGTACCTCACCGCTCTCAAAGGGGGTTGTTGGTACACACGGTTGTGGGTTTGGATCACTTTGCCCTTCTGTGGCAAACACTCCTCCTGAATAGGTGGCATCGTATCAAGCTTATTCTTCAAGTGGTTGGGTTTGGGATGCCACACTTGGTTCTTGGGTGGAGCTCGTGGAGGTTCTTCAAACACCCCATCCTTGGTGATAGGCTTGAGTGGCTCTTTGGGTGCAAACTTGGTAAGTTTGGGAGTAGTGGTGGAGTTGGGCTTCTCACAAGGGTTAAGACCACTCGACTCTCCAATCTTCCCAAAAGCAGAAAGATCAACACCCGAAGCAAAACCTACACCAGGACCTCCAGCAGCTCGCTTGAATTGGGAGATCATCAACCCGAGCTGCGGCTCACCACAAGACACCCATGACAAGATGGTCCGAAGGTATGTGTTTTCCTCCTCGGTTTGCATCTTGTCATGCTTCACATTTGCAATCTCCATCTCCAAACCCTCGCACAAAGCGCACCTAATCACACAAGTGCTACCCGAGCTGGCCTTCTCAAGAGACACAATCTTGGCATTCTTCTCTGCCAACTCGAATTGCAAGCCTCGACAGGTCTTGCACGCACCTAACAACATGGGCCTAGCCCGGAGCTCATCCACCTCTCCAACCAAAATGAGAAGGTCAGTCATGTGCTTGGTGCACATCTCGCACTCAACCTCCTCAGACACGACCACGGTGGACTTCGCAAACTCAAGCTCCTTCATCGTGTCCTCCCACATCTGCCTAAACTCCTTGCGCTCTCTAGCGGCACGCCTAAGCACCTTATCCTGACTAAGCAAGGCGGCAGTAAGCTTCTTGACCTCAGCAGAAAGCTCGTTGTGGGTGAGAGATACCTGGGAGGTGTCGTCGTCGTCGTCGTCGTTCTGAGGAGTGTGCTCCAGCTTGCCGTCGACCTCATCACCAAGGGCCATGGTGCAGAAGCCGTTGTCGTCGGTGAAGAAGCAGAGACCGTTCAGCTTGTCCTCGATCCTCTTCTTCTTCTCGGACTCGTCATCGCTTGAGCAAGCAGAGTCGTCATCCGAGCCGTCGATGTCGCTGAGCGTGGCGAAGAACGCACGCTGCTCAGCCTGGGCCTTCTCCAAATACTTGGTCTTGATGTACTCCTTGTCGAAGCCGCCCCTCCACTTGTGCCTCAGAGGGACATGCTTGTCCTTGCGCTTGCCGGAGTCGTACTTGTGCCCATGATCGCCCTTCCCAGATGTGTGCTTCTTCTTGGCACAGTTGGCGATGAAGTGGTCGGGGTCGCCACAATCGTAGCATCCTGAGCGTCCTCCTCCGCGACGACGGTTCATGCGGTTGTTGTGGAACCGCGAGAACCGGTTGGCGAGCATTGCCAACTCGTCATCCCCCAAAGACTCCAGCTGGTCCTCTATGACAGAAAAGAGTGAAGAGAGTGCAAATCCTCCAGAGGGGTTAGCAGAAGAGCCAGAAACCAAAGCCATAGTCGGGCCAGAAGGATTCTCATAAGAAGTCCTCGACATGGCGTCAATCTCACTAGACTTGAGCTTACTAAAGAGCTCATCGCAAGTGAGGGTCTCATAGTTAGACGATTCGATGATCACCTAGACCATTGAGTCCCACACTGACCGATCAAGAGTGTGCAAAAGCTTCAAAGCCCTCTCATGATCGTCAAAAGGCAACAGCTCCTTGTTAGCTCGCATCTTGTTGACAATGACCTGAAAGCGAGCGAATAAACTCTCTATGCTCTCGCCAGGCATATGTCGAAAGTTCTCATACTCTCGCTTGTGCGACTCGTAGAGACGGGTTTTGACTTGAGAGGTTCCCTCATGGAAACGCATGAGGGATGCCCAAATCTCCCGAGCCGTAGCGAGGTGAGAAACGCGATCAAACTCCGTCATGCTCAAGCATGAGAAAAGAGCATTACGGGCTCGGCTATTGGCATCGTGATCATCGATCTGACGCTGAGTCACACGAGCAGCCAAGACCACGTAATCGGCAGAGTTGCAAATATCCCAAATGGAAGCACCCATACTCTGCAGAAAGGCCGACATGCGTATCTTCCAATACGCATAGTTCGTCCCATCAAAGAACGGCGGTTTGCCCACGCCGCGATCCATGTCGCCTTCTGTGGATCTGGAACCGGCTAAGGTGGAAGATCCTTAACCCGCTCTGATACCAATTAAAGGACCGAGAATGCAATCAGAAAGCAACCAGAGGGGGGGTGAATGGGAGCTTCAAAATTCCTTTCAGAAAACTTGTCGCCACTGTCCCAAAAATCAACCCCGAAAGCAAACCGTAGAGCTTGCTAGTGTTCACGACCCTAGATGTAGGGTGGATGCTTCCAAGAAGCAAAGCGGAACACTACGCAACTCTAGAAACCCAATGCAAAAGACGGAAACCAAGTCCGACAACGAACCAGCGAACTGCGGACGAAAACTCACAGAACAGTCACGACCGGACTCTGGTTAGCGTCCGGTCAGCAGGGACCGTACGCGTCCGATCAAACAAAAACCAATCTGGGACCTTACTGTGTTGGACCGGACTCTGTGAAGCGGAGCGTTCGGTCACAGCCGATGAGTCCGGTCAACAGAAGAAAAGACTGATGAACAGTGAACTCGATGCGTCCGGTCACTGAGTCAGTCAAGCGTCCGGTCAAGTCACGAGATCAACACACTGAGCATTCAACGACCGGACTCTCTGCCCGTGCGTCCGGTCATCTCGACCAAGCGTCCGGTCACCCCGAAAACCAACTGTTCGTTCACCGATTCAACTCGATATCACCCAAAACAAATCCTCTAGGGATCAAACTTGGTAAGAGGAGTCACAAGGAGGATAGTGAGCTATCTCTAAGAGATCATGGCTCGAACCTATCTCCACATCGATGAATCGAAGAATTTCGGGGGAAAGGAGAAAAACTTGACCCGAAACCAAAATCGATCGATCTCCTAGACCGTGAGGTTAGAGGTGTATTCCTTCGGTGGAAAGAAGTGTCTCACGACCTAGAACAACTTGGTTCAAACGGATTTGCAAATGACGAACCAAGCAAAGAGATCAAGCGACCGGAAAAACGTGGAGAAAAAGGATTCCGCGAAGAACACGAACAAAACGCGAATCACAACCATGAAATTGCAACCGTGTGGCTACCACACGCTACAACAGTGAGATTACGGTCTCACTTCCTCAAAATCTCCAGTACACAGAGGTATGGTTCTCTGCGGATCTCAGCTTGCTACAGCAGGGGATTGGGAGAGCAGGAATCCCTAGGTGCAAAGAGCAAAAATGACTGAGATAGATGGGGAGGTGGGTGTCTCCCCCTACTTATCCTAATTCTAACTATTCCTAATTCCCACTCTACCCCTAACTACTTACAGAGCGAACCAGCTAAACCCTAAGGTTATTCTGGACCAACTCGATGGTAGGTGGATCCGACGGCCACGTCCGCACAACTCGTAGCGTTGCCTCGACGCAACCTCCTGATTGCCGCCACGTGCCGCCACCGCTCTGCACCCCCGGTTTTGTGGCCCAAACCGGGAAACCAGCCTTTCCAGCCAACCCCCGGTTTTGAGGCCCAAACCGGGAAACCAGCCCACCAGCATCTGAGTTTTGAGGCCCAAACTCAGCAAACCCGCAGCACCCAGGTTTTGAGGCCCAAACCTGGAAACCGTCCTCAGCCCGAGTTTTGTGGCCAAACTCGAAAACCCTCAGCACCCAGGTTTTGAGGCCCAAACCTGGAAACCGTCCACCCGATGGTTTTTCTCTGGCTCTACCACCAAACCGAAGCTGTAGAGGGGATGCACCTCCCGTGCACCCCGTCCACCGACACATGTCCCCAAGTCCATGACTCAGGCAACACATGACCGCAAGTCTTCGCTCGTCGCTGTCCCAGGCTGTCAGCCACCACAGCTGATCCTCGGGCCACCGGTCCCTCAGTCCAAGCCTCACGTCCGCCCTTCGCCACTCTCGGTCCATCGGCACGTCACGTCTCTACTTGACCTTCACCTTGCCTTTGATCACTGTATCCGTGCTCGACACCTGCACAACACAAGCCAAAGAACATGCGCATCATCCCAGTTGATAATCACTCATCACTCAGAGACTCGGCATACACCCATGTATCCGCATTGTATACTTGGTTTGACTGATGAACGTGCCATCCTTGAGTTGCTTGATTTGGAATCCAAGGAAATACTTCAACTCACCCATCGTGGACATCTCAAACCTATTGGTTATGATCGTACTAAATTCCTCACAAAAAGTCACATTAGTACTACCAAATATTATGTCATCGACATATATTTGGCACACAAAGATATCATTATCAACTTTGCGAGTAAATAAAGTAGCATCGGCCTTCCCTATCTCAAAACCCTTTTTGAGTAGGAAGTCCTTAAGGCAATCATACCAAGCTCTAGGGGCTTGCTTGAGCCCATAGAGCGCCTTGTCGAGCTTGTAGACGTGGTTGGGAAATTTTGGATCCTCAAAACGCAGTGGTTGCTCCACGTACACCAATTCGGAGAGGGGGGTCATTGAGGAATGCACTTTTCACGTCCATTTGGTACAACTTGAAATCATGGTGAGTAGCAAAGGCAAGTAATATACGAATTGACTCAAGCCTAGCTACGGGTGCATAAGTTTCCCCAATGTCCAATCCTTCAATTTGGGTAAAACCTTGAGCCACCAACCGTGCTTTGTTCCTTGTTACCACGCCATGCTCGTCTTGTTTTTTGCGGAAGACCCATTTGGTTCCTATCACATTTTGTTTGGGTCTTTCCACCAAGGACCGGACTTCATTCCTGGTGAAGTTGTTTAGCTCTTCTTGCATAGCCATCACCCAGTCCGGATCATCAAGTGCTTCTTCCACCCTGAGAGGTTCCAAAGAGGAGACAAACAAGTAATGTTCACAAAAACTTGCTAAACGAGAACGTGTCGTTACCCCACGTCGTATGCTCCCCAATATGTTGTCAACGGGATGATCCTGTTGAACTGTATGATGAACTCTTGGATGTGGCACAAGTGATCTCCTTTGGATAGGTACATCTTCATCATCTTCGTCATATGTGTGGATGTTCTCATCATCCCATCGGTCTTCATGTTGAGCTTGTGTTTGATCATCAACTTGATGTATCACTTGAACATCATTCACACTTCCACCATTCGGAGTTGCGGAAGCTTGATCATGCGCATTTGGATGCACATGGACATGAGAATCTTGTGGAATGTGTGATGGATCATCTTCACCATCTTGAATTTCAACGGGCCTCACATCACAGGTTGCGGATACATGGGTGTATGCCGAGTCTCTGTGTGATGAGTGATTGTCAATGGAGATGATGCGCATGTTCTTTGGCTTGTGTTGTGCAGGTGTCGAGCACGGAGACAGTGATCGATGGCGGGTGAAGGTCAAGTTGCGACGTGCCGTGCCGACGGACCGGGCGCGATGAAGGATGGGCGTGCCGTGCGGCGGACGTGCCATGCCGATGTATCGGACGGTGAAGGGCGGACGTGGACTTGGACTGATGGACTGGAGGCCGGAGGATCAGCTGTGGTGGCTGGCAGCCTGCGACAGCGACAGGCGGAGAAGTGCGATCATGTCGGTGGAAGGGGTGCACAGGCGGTGCATCCCCTCTACGACGCCGGTTTGTTGGTAGAGCCCGGGAAAAACCAACGGTGGACGGTTTCCAGGTTTGGGCCTCAAAACCTGGGTGCTGGGTTTCCAGGTTGAGCCACAAAACCTGGGCGCGACGGTTTCCAGGTTGAGCCTCAAAACCTGGGCGTGGGCCGGTTTCCGAGTTTGGGCCTCAAAACTCGGGCGCGGACGGTTTCCGAGTTTGGCCACAAAACTCGGGCTGGAGGCTGGTTTCCCGGTTTGGGCCTCAAAACCGGGGGCTGATGGAAAAGGCTGGTTTCCCGATTTGGGCCGCAAAACCGGGGGTGCAGAGTGGTGGCGGCACGTGGCGGCGATCTAAAGGTTGCGTGGAGGCGACGCGGAAGACCGTGCGGGCGTGGCCGTCGGATCTACCTACCACCAGCGGGTGGACTAGAATAGCCTTAGGGTTAGGCTGGTCCGCTCTGTAAATTAGAGTAGAGAGGGGTAGAGTAGGAAATAGACTTAGGCTAGGTTAGTATAAGTAGTCTAGGGGAGACACCCTCCTCCCTATCTCAATCTCAGTTAGAGCTTTCATTTCCTAGGGTTTCCACTCTCCCACACCCCTGCTTTAGCTAGTTGAGATCCGCAGAGAGACTCCACTCTGTGTACTGTTGATTCGAGGAAGTGAGGCCGTATCCTCACCTTGGATCCCATCTCTTGGTGTCAATTCGCGTTTTGATTTCATGTTCATCATGTTCTTCGCGGATTGCTTTGTGCCTTGAGTTTTCCCGTCGCTTGATCTTTGTGCTCGGTCCATCTTTCACGATTCCGTTTGAACTGAGTTGCTCTAGATCGTGAGGCACTTATTTCCACCGAAAGAAATCATCTCTAACCTCACGGTCTAGGAGATCGATCAAGTTTTAGTTTCGGGTCTCTTTTTCTTCTTTCCCCCGAATTCCTTCGATTCACCGATTTGGAGTTAGGTTCGAGCCATGATCTCTTAGAGATAGCTCACTAACCTCCTTGTGACTTCTCAGATCGAATCCCAAGCCTAGAGCACTTGATTCGGAGGAGATCGGGTTGAATCGCCGGAGTTTCAGTGCAGTCGCGGGGTGACCGGACGCTCTGTCGGGCTGACCGGACGCACGCTTTCAGAGTCCGGTCGTTGAGCACGGCGCCAAGCTTTTCTGCGTACTGACCGGACGCTCTCGACCGGACGCTCTGTTTGCATTTCGACCGGACGCTACGCTTGCACTGTTCCCGTGTCATTGTCTCATCTGACCGGACGCTCAGTGAACGACCGGACGCTTGAGCTCCGTGCGTCCGGTCGCGAACAGAGAGCTCCCAGAGCTGTTTTCTGACGACCGGACGCGTCCGGTCCCTGCTGACCGGACGCAGGCCAGAGTCCGGTCGCTGCAGTTTCGCGCGTCTTCGTTCGCGGTTCGTTCGTTCTTGATCGGATTTGAGTTCCGTCTTTTGGGTTGGCTTTCTAGGGTTGTCTAGTGTCCCGCTGTGCTTCTAGGAAGCATCCACCCTACATCTAGGGTCGTGGACATTAGCAAGCTCTAGGTTTCGATTTTGGGGTTGATCTTGGGACAGTGGCATCTAGTTTCCGAAAGGAAATTTTTGAAGCTCCCATTCACCCCCCCTCTGGTCGCTTTCGGGTAGCTTCTCGGTCCTTCAATTGGTATCGGAGCGGGTTAAGGATCTTCCACCTTAGCCGGTTCCAGATCCACCGAAGGCGACATGGATCGCGGCGTGGGCAAACCGCCGTTTTTCGATGGGACGAACTATGCGTATTGGAAGATACGTATGTCGGCCTATTTGCAGAGCTTGGGCGCTTCGATCTGGGATATTTGCAACTCCCCTGATTACGTGGTCTTGGCTGCTCGTGTGACTCAACAACAGGTCGATGAGCACGATGCCAATAGCCGAGCCCGTAATGCTCTTTTCTCTTGTTTGAGCATGGGTGAGTTTGATCGCGTTTCTCACTTCTCTACGGCTCGGGAGATCTGGGACACCCTCATGCGCTTTCATGAGGGCACCTCTCAAGTCAAAACCCGACTCTACGAGTCGTTCAAGAGAGAGTATGAGAACTTTCGACATCAGCCTGGCGAGAGCATAGAAAGTTTATTCGCTCGCTTTCAGGTGATTGTCAACAGGATGAGGGCTAACAGAGAGCAGTTGCCATTTGACGATCATGAGCGTGCTTTGAAGCTTTTGCACACTCTTGACCGTTCGGTGTGGGACTCCAAGGTTCAGGCAATCATCGAATCGCCGAACTATGAGACCCTCACCTGCGACGAGCTCTTCAGTAAGCTCAAGTCCAGTGAGATTGATGCTATGGCGAGGGCTTCTTTTGAAAATCCTTCTCGCCCGTCCATGGCTTTGGTTTCCGGCTCTTCCTCTAACCCCTCAGCTGGCTTTGCGCTTTCTTCTCTCTTTTCTGTGACAGAGGACCAGCTGGAGTCTTTGGGAGACGACGAGTTGGCTTTGCTTGCCAACCGGTTCTCGCGGTTCCACAACAACCGCATGAACCGTCGTCGCGGAGGAGGACGCACCGGATGCTACGAGTGCGGCGACCCCGACCACTTCATCGCCGACTGCCCCAAGAAGAAGAACAAGCATCTTGGGAAGGGCGATCACGGCCACAGGCGCGACTCCAAGTACAAGGAGAAGCACGTTCCCCCAAGGCACAAGAAGCGGGGCGGCTTCAACAAAGAGTACATCAAGAAGAAGTACTTGGAGAAGCAGCAGGCTGAGCAGCGAGCGTTCTTCGCCACGCTCAGCGATGTCGACGGCTCGGATGACGACTCCGCTCGATCGAGTGATGACGAGTCCGAGAAGAAGAAGCTGGAGGACACGTTCAACGGCTTGTGCTTCTTCGCCGGCGACGAAGGCCTGTGTACCATGGCGCTCGGAGATGAGGTCGACGGCGAGCCGGAGCGTACCCCTCGGAACGACGACGACGACGACACCTCCCAGGTATCTCTCACCTACGACGAGCTTTCCTCCGAGGTTGAGAAGTTGACTGCTGCCCTCCTTAGTCAAGACAAGTTGCTTAGGCGTGCCGCTAGAGAGCGCAAGGAGTTTAGGCAGAAGTGGGAGGACACGGTGAAGGAGCTTGAGTTCGCTCGGTCCACCGTGGTTGTGTCGGAGGAGTTGGAGTGCGAGAGTTGCGCCGCGCACATGACGGATCTTCTCACTCTGAGGAGTAAGTATGCTGCGTTGGTAGATGAGGTGGATGAGCTCCGAGCTAGACCGCAGCTGTTGGGTGCGTGCAAGACTTGTCCTGTCTTGCAATCCGAGTTGGCAGAGAAGAATGCCAAGCTTGAGTCTTTTGAGAAGGCCGGCTCGGATAGCACTTGTGTCAAGAGGTGTGCTTTGTGTGAGGGCCTGGAGCAGGAGATGGCCAATGTGAGGCATGACAAGGTGCGTACCGAGGAGGAAAACACATACCTTCGGACCGTCTTGTCATGGGTGTCTTGTGGTGAGCCTCAGCTCGGGATGATGATCTCCCAATTCAAGCGAGCTGCTGGGGCTCCTGGTGTAGGTCTTGGCCAGAGTGTTGATCTTTCAGCTTTTGGTAAGATTGGAGAGTCTAGTGGTCTGAACCCCTGTGAGAAGCCCAACTCCACCACTACTCCCAAACTAACCAAGCTTCCACCCAAAGAGCCTGCCAAGCCTGTCACCAAGGATGGAGTTGTAGTTGAACCCCCCAAGGCTCCACCCAAGAATCCACAATGGCAACCCAAGCCCAATCACCTAAAGAACAAGCTTGACACAATGCCACCCATCCGAGAGGAGTTGCCACAGAAGGGCAAGGGCAAGGTGAACCATACCCACATCCCTGCAAACCAACAACCCCCTTTGCGCGCGGTGAGGTTTCAGTGTGACTTTTGTGGGCGGGATGGTCACCTGAGTGAGTTCTGCTTTAGGCGCAGGAGAGAGGCGCGCCGAGCTAGGGAGATGCAGAACCCGGACATGTTTCACCCAGCTCGTGGTGGACATGCTCCGAAGCCTCAGGGGAGAGCTGCTAGGTCTGGAGGGAAGCATACCCAGCCTAGGCAGCAGGAGAGAGCCCCTAGGAGGGAGACTAGACCTAGAGGTAGAGCACCTCAGTTTGTGAGGCCTAGGCAGGAGAGAGCTCCGAGGAGAGACGCTAGAGTTGAGCAGCAGGCTCCTAGGCGTAGACCTCGTAGAGAGCGTGCCCGACGAGGTCCTGTTTTTGCAGGTAACGGACCCCGTGGCGGAGGCTTTGTTGAGCGCCTTGTCCCACCGCAGGTAGAGTTTCGCGGTAAGCGCTTCTTCCCCAGCGGACCACGTTTTCCTGTGCGTGGTGATCGCTATCCCCCTAGACAGGATGGTTTTTACACTGACCGTTCTTTTGAGCAGCCGGCCCAACACTGGTTTCCTTCTTATCTTACTAACCCCAGTGTTGGACCGTATGTTCACCCTATGTCTTTTTATTGATGTAGGAGGAGCGGTTGGAGGACATTTGGCTTGTGGCTTCCGGTTGCTCGAGGCACATGACCGGAAATGCCAAATGGTTCTCCAGCCATAGTCCGGTCGCCGGAAAAGAGTACATAACCTTCGGCGACAAAGGTAAGGGCAAGGTATTGTCCGTTGGTGCAGTGCGGGTTAATGAGCACTTTGTGTTGCGCGAGGTTGCTCTTGTTTCTAACCTGCATTTCAACTTGCTTTCTGTTTCGCAACTTTTTCGTGAAGGCTATGAGATTCGTTTCAAACCGAACCTTAGCCGGATCTTAGATCCTCAGGGTGATCTTGTATGTCTGATTTCACCCTTTGGGAATGTCTTTCGCGCGAATTTCTCAAAGTCGTTTGGATCTTCTCGCTGTCTTTTGGCTAGTCCTTCTTCTTCTGATCTTTGGAAGTGGCATAGGAGGCTCGGTCACCTGAGTTTTGACTTGCTTGCAAGACTTAGCTCACTTGGCTTAATCCGAGGATTGCCCAAGCTTTCGTTGGAGAAGGATCTAGTTTGCCATGCTTGCCGGCATGGAAAGATGGTTGCTGCTCCCCACCATCCTTTGACCAAGGTTATGACCTCGCACCCCGGAGAGCTTTTGCATATGGACCTTGTTGGTCCGGCTCGGGTGAGCTCGGTTGGTGGGAAGTGGTATGTGCTTGTTATTGTTGACGACTTTTCGAGGTATTCGTGGGTCTTCTTTTTAGTTGAAAAGTCCGAGACATTCTCCTTCGCTCGCGATCTGATTTTGCGTCTTCAGAACGAGTTCCCTTTGAACTCGATGCGAGCGATTAGAAGTGATAATGGTTCCGAGTTTAAAAATTCGGATTTTGAGAAGTTTTGTAAATGCCTTGGTTTGGAGCATCAGTTTTCTTCTCCCTATACACCACCCCAAAATGGTGTTGTAGAGAGGAAGAATCGGACCCTTGTTGAGATGGCCAGGACGATGCTTGATGAGCATAGGACTCCTAGGCGCTATTGGGCCGAAGCTATGAACACTGCATGCTATATTTCGAATCGCATTTTTCTGAGAGTGTTTTTGAAGAAGACCTCTTATGAGTTGCGTTTTGGTCGCCAGCCCAAGGTGAGTTATTTTAGAGTCTTTGGTTGCCACTGTTTTATATTGAAAAAAGGCAACCTAGACAAGTTTGAGTCTCGTTCTTCTGACGGTGTGTTTTTGGGTTATGGCACTCACACTCGAGCTTATCGTGTACTTAACCTTGACACTAACCGAGTCATGGAGACATCAGATGTCACCTTCGACGAGACTCTTGTTTCTCCTTCTTCTCGTTTTGAGCGTGCAGGTGATCACGAGGTTGGAGAGCCTCTTTTCGATGACGAGGAAGAGGGTGCTGAAGGTATAGATGATCCAGCACCCCCTCCGCCTGCCGCGCCGCCGGGAGCGGCTTCGACGACGACCCGTGGCCCCGAGACGTCTTCTTCCTGGGGGCCGTGGAATCCACCTCGCGCGGTACCTTTTGTACCCGGGGTGGAACCAGCTACTGTTGAGGGGGAGGTTACTTCTTCCCGGGAGGCGCCACGACACATCCAGCGCCAGCACCCCCCTGAACAGATGATCGGAGACATCGACGAGCGAGTTACTCGCTCCAGGTCACAGCACATCTCGCACTTTGCTCATTCTGCTTTTGTTGCGTCTTTTGAGCCCCGAGATGTTGGACACGCATTGACGGATCCGGATTGGGTCAATGCCATGCATGAGGAGCTAGAGAACTTTGAGCGAAATCGGGTTTGGGTTCTAGTGCCACCACCTCCTGACTGTAAACCTATTGGGACAAAATGGGTTTTTAAAAACAAGCAAGGAGAGGAGGGCCACATTGTGAGAAACAAGGCCCGGCTTGTAGCGAAGGGTTATAGTCAGAAGGAGGGAATAGATTATGAGGAGACCTTCGCTCCTGTAGCTCGTTTGGAGGCTATTAGGATACTCTTGGCTTATGCTGCATCCATGGGTTTCAAACTTTTTCAAATGGATGTCAAGAGTGCCTTCTTAAACGGCTATATTGAGGAGGAGGTCTATGTCCAGCAACCCCCCGGTTTTGAAAATCCCAAGTTTCCAAACCATGTCTTTAAACTCCACAAAGCTTTGTATGGTTTGAAACAAGCCCCTAGAGCCTGGTATGAGAGATTAAAAACCTTTTTGCTAGCTAAGGGTTTTAAAATGGGATGTGTAGATAAAACGCTCTTTCTCCTCAAGCAAGGCAAAGATACTCTCTTGGTCCAAATTTACGTGGATGATATCATTTTCGGTGGTTCTTCTCACGCTTTGGTTGCCAAGTTTGCAGATACTATGAGCAGGGAGTTCGAGATGAGCATGATGGGCGAGCTGACTTTCTTTCTCGGGTTGCAAATTAAGCAATCCCGAGAGGGGACGTTTGTGCACCAGGGCAAGTACACAAGGGACTTGCTGAAGCGGTTCGACATGGGTGAGGCTAAGCCTCTTCCGACGCCCATGTCGACGACGACTGCCCTGGATGCCGACACGGATGGAGAAGCAGTGGACCAGAAGGAGTACCGCAGCATGATTGGATCGCTGCTCTACCTGACGGCGACACGGCCGGACATTCAGTTCGCCGTGTGCTTGTGCGCGCGCTTTCAGGCTTCGCCACGCATTTCTCACCGTCAGGCGGTGAAGCGCATCTTCAGGTACCTTCGTTTCACGCCCGAGCTCGGGATTTGGTATTCTGCTTCCTCCACCCTCTCGCTTTGTGGTTTTTTCTGATGCTGATTTTGCTGGTTGTCGCATTGAGCGCAAGTCCACTTCTGGGACTTGCCAGTTTATTGGATCTTCTCTGGTGTCGTGGTCTTCTCGCAAGCAGTCTAGTGTCGCTCAGTCTACCACGGAGGCTGAATATGTTGCTGCGGCTAGCTGCTGTTCCCAGTTACTCTGGATGATGGCCACTTTGCGTGATTTTGGTTTGAGCTTTACTCGAGTTCCTTTGCTTTGTGACAGCACGAGTGCCATTAGCGTTGCTAAGAACCCTGTGCTTCACTCGAAAACCAAACACATTGATGTGCGCTTTCATTTCTTGCGAGACCACCAGGAGAAGGGTGATATCGACCTTCGCCATGTCGATACTCATCACCAATTGGCTGATATTTTCACCAAGCCTTTAGACGAATCAACCTTTAATAGGTTGAGGGGTGAGCTTGGTGTGTGTTTCCCCTTTTAGATGGGGGAAGCATTTTGAGATGTACAGACTGACTCTTTTATTGTGAGGCTCTTTCTTTTGAGTTTCTTGAGTCTCTCCTTTTGGTATCTTCTTTCCTTCAGTTTTGTGTCGGGCATACGCATTTACATTCTGAGCTTCATGTCTATATTCACTAGAATGTAATTATGCTCTTGTTAGTATTGCTCCGATACTTATGATGATGCTTGTAGCTGATGCTCTTTCTGATCACTGTTACATGTTATGAGCGAGCTATTTTTTGGAATGGTGAATTATGCCTAATGTATATAAATCTGAAAATGTTCACCATTGAGATATGCAACTAGCATGTGTAGGGTGTGTTGAGTCCATTCCTGCTTTTCATATATGCTAGGTTGCTATGTCTCTAGTTCTGAGTCATTCACTTGCTTGGTTGTTCATAACTTGCTTAAAATCTGAACCAAGTATTGTTGAATTGAAAAGATCGAGATGGGATTGCTTGTCAACACCTCATGGTATTGAGACTGTTTCTCATTGCACTTTGAGTTAAACTTGAGCCATGTAGTGTATGACCGAAACCGTTGCTTTAAGCTTCTGATTGCTTCGGCATAGGCTTCGCACGGTTGAAAAGTTAGGCGATGACAAGCTTTCAACCTCTCGCAATCACATGCTAAAAATGAACTTGTGAATTCTTTTACCGCTGCAACTCCGATATGAATTTGAAATCACAAGTATATGCTTCATTCCTATGCATGATGATTGAACTTTGCTAGGGGTAGTTCACCTTGTATATATGCTTAGCACTTGTTTGGATTCCTTCTATACATGTCTAGTGCTATGTTGATGGTGACTATCCTTTTGGCTTAAAACTGCTCACATGCTCATATGCTTATATTTCGTATAAGTGATCAGTTTGAGCCTTTGCTATTTGAGTGCTTAATTGAGATGTTGGAGCTATACTGATTAGAGCATCTTTGCACTCTTTTGACTATATACTTGAAGCTCCTAACTTGCATTTTGACTTCATATGCATTGTGGAAGGAGATCTTGTGTTCAGAGGGAGTTTATGCGAAGAGAGTTGCTTCTCCGATACCTTTTGGCCTTGATAAGTGCATTTTCAACTAGGGGGAGAAATTTACGCAAATCATATGCCTGAAAATCTTTTGTCCTAGTTGCTTGCATTTGTCGAGGGGGAGTTTGCTAGTTGTGTTGAGCCGTTGCCTCTGTCTTGAGGGACTAGCAAACGTTCCTAGCTTCTCATGAGCTTTCATAAGTTTTTTTCATTTGGCTTTCAATTGGTATCGTCTGGGTGTGCCTTCCCATTTGGTTTGGGTTGATTTTCAATTGGTTCGGAGTGATTTTCTTGCTAGTTGTGTTGAGCCTCTGTGCCTCTATCTTGAGGGACTAGCATTTTGCTTCTGTTGTCCTCCGATCTTCAATTGCTATCTGCTAGCGGTGTGTGAGCTGTTTCTACCTCTTCTTGAGGGCTAGCTTTGCTTTGCTTGGTTGCGTCAAGCCGTTGCCCATGTCTTTGGGGACCAAGTTTTTGCTTCATCCACTTGACCTTCTTCGGCTTTTGTTAAGGCTTCTGGGTCATTTGGTTGGGTTTTCTCTTCCCACTCCTTCCTACCTCCTTCTTCTTATTCATGATTTGTTGTGGAGTTGACAATGCACTCATCAAGGGGGAGATTGCGGATACATGGTGTATGCCGAGTCTCTGTGTGATGAGTGATTGTCAATGGAGATGATGCGCATGTTCTTTGGCTTGTGTTGTGCAGGTGGTCGAGCACGGAGACAGTGATCGATGGCGGGTGAAGGTCAAGTTGCGACGTGCCGTGCCGACGGACCGGGCGCGATGAAGGATGGGCGTGCCGTGCGGCGGACGTGCCATGCCGATGTATCGGACGGTGAAGGGCGGACGTGGACTTGGACTGATGGACTGGAGGCCGGAGGCTCAGCTGTGGTGGCTGGCAGCCTGCGACAGCGACAGGCGGAGAAGTGCGATCATGTCGGTGGAAGGGGTGCACAGGCGGTGCATCCCCTCTACGACGCCGGTTTGTTGGTAGAGCCCGGGGGAAAGACCAACGGTGGACGGTTTCCAGGGTTGGGCCTCAAAACCTGGGTGCTGGGTTTCCAGGTTGAGCCACAAAACCTGGCCGCGGCTGTTTTCCCAGGTTGAGCCTCAAAAACATGGGCGGGGCCGGTTTCGAGTTTGGGACTCAAACTCGGGCGCGGCGACGGTTTCCGAGTTTGGCCACAAGAAATCCGGGCTGGAGGGGTTTCCCGGTTTTGGGCCTTCAAACCGGGGCTGTGGAAAAAGGCTGCGTTTCCCAGGTGTGGGCCGCCAACAAAAGAGGCGTCGTTCGCGCGAAAGACGGCTTCGACTCTAGG
>VDCT01000304.1:0-15392 GCA_009763385.1 Coix lacryma-jobi var. lacryma-jobi
TCGTCTTCTTCCTCGATGATGAGTTCAGGCTCTTCCTCCTCGTCCTCATCTTCAAGCGTGGACATCTTCTGCAGGTTCCACTTCTTCATTCTGGTCTGGCTCATGCTCCACTTCAGGTTCTTCCACTACTCCGTCCTCAGGGTCTTCCATAACCGGGGGTACCAAGGGATGGAGTTGATCATGCAGCTGATGCACTTCCTCATGAAGCATATCATTGAACTGCTCAATCTGAGCTGTGTACTGCTGCAGTCCGTGGAGCTCGGCTCTGGTGACGTCTTCGCGGGTCCAAGCATCATTGCGCTGCTCGATCGCGCGAATCGTGTTTCGGTTGGCCTGCTCCAGGGAAGCTCGTGCCTCGTAAAACTCCAGGCGTGAGATGTAGAAGTCGTGCTCCATGTTCTCCATCTCAGCCTTCAGATTCTTGATTTCTTCCTTCAGCTGCTTGCGGGTGCGGCGGGGAAAGCGACGTCCGTTGGAGGATTCTCCTGCCTCTTCCCCTGCTCTTGGTGCCAGCTGGTGACGTGGCACTCCGTTGGGTCCAGTCGACTTGCGAGCGGTGAACTTGATACGGGCCATGTCTGGATAGATAAATAGAAGAGAAGCATAAGGCTAGCAAGAAAAGGTAAAGGCATACTAACCCAACAGACTTAGAGAGGAAGTTATTACTTAAGTGATTATGGCATGATGCATGATTCGTTCCTACGGAACAAGGCAATGCAACTACTAAGGTAAGGTACATAGGGCTTATACAAGTTGTCTTGCTACTAGTTGCCAAAGACAAGATGAGGTGAGAGAAGCAATTTGGACCCAAAATAGTCAAGTTTAGTTTTTGTTAAAAACATTTTGAAGTTTTCGCAAAAAGATTGCAACGTCATAGTGAGATGCTCTGATACCACTCTGTAACGTAACGGCCCTAATCCCATAGGCCCACTGATCACCGTCAACCACTGACAGTCGATCCGTACAGCCAAGAGATTAAGACCGGTTCCGCTACTGGGCTACATCAGTGCCCGATGTCCGCAGGATCATCTCACCATTCAGTTACAATTTCTTGAACATTTTGACAAATAACATCGGAGTAAATAGCGGAAGACTTAGATAACAATAGTTTTACAAACCAGGGTTCAACATAAAATTAAAGTGAAGTTATTACAGACCATAGTTCAAATAGATAGAGTTGGCAGAGTAGCATATGACAACAACTAAAGGGTAAAGATACTTCACCCAGCCCGAGGGTGAATAATCACTCATCGGCCTCATCGGCCTCTTCCTGAACAACAGTACACACAGCAGGGTCCAAGGCATACTGAGGAATCTGCCATACCTGCAACATGGGTAATAAAACCCTGAGTACAAAGGTACTCAACAAGACTTACCCGACTAAAGAAAAAGGGAGAAGACTCAGGTATGAGAGGCTTAGGGTAGTCAAGGTAAAGCTTTAAGCAAGTTCAAGTATTTTGCGGAAAAAGCATTTTTGTAAACCTTATTTTATTTTGGAAAGATTCAGTCTTCCTCAATTCTTCATCATTCATGATTCATTTTACATTTCAAAACATTCCTAGTTGAGAACCACTCTCCGTTGACAGTCAGTGGACCAAGTCTCCATAACCGAGGAGCAACGTTAATCCGGATAAATAATACTCAGCTGAGGATCCCTATCCACACTGCATATGTAGCACCCAAGCTTGCATATGCCAACTCGTCTTCCACGATTCCTCCAAGATTGGGCCCGGTCCTACGCCACCCGGAAGTACAGTACACCACTCCAATCCGGGACTCTAACCCACGTGGGTACATGCTACTTCCGCCATCTCTCCACTCCCAGTGCGCGGTTGTCGGTCCAATAATGGATTCCTCGGAGCCAGAGCTTTCCGTAGTATGTGAATAGTTACAAGTCTTGACCAGCAGGCCCCCATACGGATGGTCCCTACATTTTTCCGCCAGCGACAAGCACCTCGGGACTCTAACCCAAGAGTACAGGTCCTGTCGGTTTTTCAACCCTGTCCCGGTCGGTGTCAACTGTTGAGTCCCGGACTACAACATGACGGCACCGTACGCGCGGACAACCTCTTCACGACCATGACCACATGCTAGCTAGGCAAACAGTCATCGAACGGGAAGTAAAACCAAATTCCCATAAAGTTTCTTTCAGTGATCACACTTTTGAAATTGGCATTTTTATTGCAAAGTCTAATTCAATAAGCATTGCTAAGCATTTTTCAAATACTTTTGAAAAGCAGGCTTCGGGTGTATCAGTGGTCAAGGTGGATAATGCATCAGTTAGGATATCACTCAACTCCTATAAACCTAATGCAATAATTTAACTCAAAAGCATTTAAGGAAATCACTTTATAAATTCAAGGAAGGGTTAAATGCACCGGGGCTTGTCTTGAATGGCAAAAAGGACGGACTCGGGGTTGGTGGTGTAGGTGCCGGAGCTCGGGGTTGCCTCGGGGACAGATCCTTCGGTGGCTACCTCGACTTCAGGTCCTTCTTCCTCGGTCACTATACGTATGCAATGATGCATGCACATGAGTAGGCTAGTATGAACAAAGTGCATAGGATAAAACTAGAGTATAGCTTTGCAAAGTATAAGTGGTTGTTAAAGTGGGCAATAGATTACTTATCCCTTTCTAGCAATATTAGCTAACTTTATTAAGCAACTTTTATATGACTTAAGCATAATCATCACAAGGCATCACAAACATCATAGACCAGAGGGGTATGGGTCTATGAACATCAAACAATCCAAAAGCCACATCACAGGGCATTCAACACTAACTCTAATCACCTTTTTCTATTTTTCTCAATTATTTAAAAAGGTCATTTTATGAAGGTGCTCCAAAAATTACCAAAATAATCTCACAAGTTTATTATGGTACAGGTATATGGCAAAACAAATTTCAAAAAAATTTTGGAGGTCATTAAGGTGCTCAATTAAAGCTAGGCATTAATTAACAAAAGGCACTATTTAGGAATTAAAATAAATGCCCAAAAATCAACTTGTTTCAAAAGACTTCAAAATATCACCAGAGACTTGTCATGGCATAAATAGCTCACAAAAAGTGATCTCAAAATTTTTGGAGTTATAAATCATTTTCTAAAAATCCAAAACCATCATTTATTAATTAAAAGGGGAATTTTTCATTTTCAAATTTTTGCAGAAAAGTCAAGTTTTATATTTTTATAAAATACTTCAAGGTGTAAAGAATCTACCATCAAATTTTCAGAAATTTTGGATCAACACAGAAAATCACACAAAAAAGAGAAAACTGAGCACTATTCACATGTTTGAAGAAAAAGAAAAGCGACACTGTTCTTCTCCTCCGTTCGCCGGCGACCACCGACGGCGGCGGCGCTGCTGCGCCGGCCACGGCAAGGATCCGCGGGCGAAGCCGAGGGTAGGGACGGCATCAGGAGCTCACCGTGAGTCGATACGGAGGCTCGGCGAGGCGTGAGGGTGGTCGGAGCAAGGTGGTCGACGGAGGCGGGCTCGTCGGCGGACCGAACGGCGGCGCTATGGCGTCCCGGCGTCCCTGAGCATCAACAGCGACCACCGAGGCACGGTTAGACACGCAAGATCATGAGGAACACAATACGATCCTCGGGAAGGACAGCGCAGGACCAAGGACGGCAAATTTTACGAACCCGAGTTCACCGGTGTTTCGCCGGCGATGAGGGAGATGGAGTTACGCCGGGCGATTGGGAGCGACGGAGGTAAAATTGATACGCGGGAAAACTTCAAAAGCTCACGGCGGAGCTTCTGAGCTAGCTGGGAGAGAAGCGGAGGCTTGGGCTTGCTCTGGCTACGGTGGCGGAGCTGGGTTTCACTCCGGCCGGCTCGGCGGGGCTCTTATAGCCGCGGCCAGGGGCTGGCAAGATGTGCGCGGGGGCGGATAAGGTGGCTCAGTGCGTGCGCAATCGAGTGCGAGGCCAAGGGTCAGCGGAGTGGGTGTGCAGGGTCGGGCGCACGGCTCACCGGCGGCGAACGCGTGGCGGCGACGCACTGCGGGCGGTAGGGGCCGGGAGCAAAGGTCATCTGGTGGCCAGACGCATGCGCAATGATGCACTGAACATCGGCGTGGAGTCGGTTTGGCCGAAGGAGCTTCGGACACGCGGCGGCATGCGAATCCAGCGAGGGAGATGGCCGGACCCCCCCTGAGCTCGCCGTGGAAGAGGAACAGGGCTATGCCCTAGCTTTTGACTTTGAGCAGATTTTGTATTTTGCAAATTACTTTCAAATTTTGAACTGTGCTGCAAAAACTCAAAATACCAAAGTTGTGTAAAATTTTGAGCTCTACAACTTTGTCCATATGAACATTTTAAAATTTCAAATAGTTTTTGAACTATATTCAAAAACAGAAAAGGGGACACTTTTCAAATTTGATTCAAATCAAAATTACTTTGGATTTCAAACTGAAACTTGAAAATCTTTATATATGAAAGTTGTTCCATTTGACAAAACCTACAACTTTGCTAATATATACTTTTTCTGAAACTCAATAGTTTTTGAATTAATTTTGAAAACTCAAAAAGGGACAAAAACTGGAGTTTGAATGAATTTGAAATTACTGCAAATTTTATATAGAAACTTTGAAATTTGTAAATACCAAAGTTGTTCCTCTTGGTCAGATTCACAACTTTGCTTTTTGAACCAACTCAAAATTTTGAATTTTGAAAAAGTTATCAAAAAGGGGATAAATCCAGGATTTGGGATTTTAGGGTTTTGCAAAAGGAAAATCAAATCAAATATGATTTTTGAACTTTGATCAAAGCAACAAACATCAGGGCACTAAATTTGAACAAGAATTACATAGAACTAGGCACAGAGGTGAAATTACCATTTTGCCCCTATAGGAAGAAGTGGGCTAATAAGGGTTTTTTTTTGCAATAGAGGTACATCACATAAAATGATACACTAAGCAAATGCATACACATGAAATCATGATCAAGATGATTAATGATGCTAATGATGATATGTTAAGTTAATTACATGCTTAAACACCAGAGGTGTTACAGTAGCGAGGTAGGTTTTGTGGGTTGTAGCATGGTGGCCAGGGTTGGGTTTGGAGTGTTTGGGAGAGTGGAGACTTTGGGTCGTAGGGCATTTGGTGTTGTTGAGGCCTTCGGTGGTTGCGAAGGTTTATCTCTCTCTCATCCGGGTAAAGGTGGCGGAAGTTTGGTTGTCTATGAGGATGAGGTTGCGGGTGAACTGGTGGTGGTGGGGGTGGTGGATGGCAGCGAAGGTTGTCTTGATTCTGCTCATTCCCTCCCTGCAGCGGGGGCATCTCCTCATTATTCTAGCCTTCGGCCTCGGCTTCTGCCTCAGCGAGGGATTCCTCCATTCGGCGAAGCTGCTCTCTGGCTTCATCTGCCCTTTGTCTGATCGAGCGCAGTTGGTTATGCCTCTCAAGCTGTTCTAGGTGCCTCTTCTTCTCTTGCAGCTCAGCCTCGAGCCTTTCAAGGGCCTCAAGGCCCATCTCTTCTCTTCTCCCTCTCCTTCTCCCGAAGTGTGCGGGTGCGGCTGCGTCGCCACTCGGACCTGGGGGCCCAGGGATTGGGGTTCCGGGGTGACATTCTCTCCTCCCGAGGGTTGCACAATTTCTTCCGCAGGAGGGACCACCGTCGCTGTCTCTCTGGCTACACGTTGGTCCCTCGCTGGGTGAGCTCTCCTGTTTCCTGCCATGTCAAACTTTCGATCCCCACGGTCGGCGCCAAACTGTTGGAAACACACTTGCCGAACCCCCGCACTTGTGCGGAGAGAACAGCGAAGGTGGCCAAGCGTCGGAAGTAAAAGTGGAAGCGAAGGTTTTGAACTCAGTTAATGCTGTAGAGCGCTAATCCCAAAAAGTCTCTCCCTTCACACTGTTCACCCCCTGGTATTTATAGTGAATACCAAGGGGCACAGGGCAAATTACAAAGGGTACAACAAAGATTCCTTGCCTCCACGCAGGGAGGAGGGGTAAAAAGGTAAGTACATAGCAGAGGCTGAAACCCTAGCCAGCTTTCCCCCTGTGCGCCGCCACCTGACTCAGAACCGCCTTCGGGAAAGGGACGGTGAGGCTTTGGCCTTTGATTCGCGCTCGCCTTCGGACCCGCGACCTTCACTGCTCGCCGGACCTTCGACTTGCTCGTCTACCTTCGACTTCGGTCGCCCTTGGCCTGCGTCCTTCGCCGCTTGCTTGGTCCGCTCTGAATAGAGCGACCTTGGGACCCAGCGAGGGTCGCCTGCCGTGCCACGAAGCCTTAGCCTGCAGGGAGTGCATAAAGGGAGTATCGAGGGTCGAACTCACGTCCGAAGGTTGGGAAATTGATCTCGAAAGGGGGGGGGGGGACCTCGCGAGGGCACAAAGATCAAGCGAAGGTTGATCTTGTCACCATATCCGGCACCATATCGATGTGTACTGTGATGCTTCTGGTATCGGGATTGGTTGTGTTTTGATGCAAGAGGGCAGAGTAATGGCTTATGCATCCAGGCAGCTGAAGCGTCATGAAGAACACTATCCAACTCATGATTTGGAGTTAGCAGCAGTTGTCCATGCCTTAAAGATTTGGCGTCGTTACCTCTTGGGCAACACTTGTCACATATACACCGACCATAAGAGTCTGAAATATATCTTCACCCAATTAGAGCTGAATATGCGACAACGGAGATGGTTAGAGTTAATCAAAGATTATGATCTTGAAGTGCACTACCATCCCGGAAAGGCAAATGTGGTAGCCGATGCTCTTAGTCGAAAGGTTCGTTGCAATTGTACCACTGTCAGACCAATAGATCTTACTCTCTGTTCTGAGTTAGAAAAACTGGGTATTCAGATGATCACTCAAGGCAGTTTGTCTAATATATTGCTACTCAGATTATTGCTGCTCAGAAAGAAAATAAGGGTATTGTTCACCTCAAAGAGAAAGCTAAGGCAGACAAAACTTCTTGTTTCCGAATTGATGAAGCAGGAGTGGTCTGGTTCAACGACAGACTGGTCGTTCCGAAGAGTCTTGAGTTGAGAAAGCAAATTCTTGATGAAGCTCATCTTACCCCGTTTGCGATTCATCCGGGGAGTACAAAAATGTACCAGGATCTTAAGCAAAGATTCTGGTGGACTAAGATGAAGATTGAAATTGCAAAGTATGTAGCCAGATGTGATACTTGTCGGAAAATCAAAGTCATTCATCTTAAGTCAGCTGGTGAAGTGCAGCCATTGCCAATTCCTGCCTGGAAATGGGAGGACATCAGTATGGACTTTATTGTTGGTCTGCCAAGAACATCCAAGGGCTACGACTCTTTTTGGGTCATAGTAGATCGACTGACCAAAGTTTCGCACTTTATACCAGTCAAGACCGCCTACACGGCACCAACATATGCCAAGCTATATTTTCAGAGGGTTATGAGTTTGCATGGAGTTCTGAAGACTATTGTTTCAGATAGGGGTATTTAGTTTGTTTCGAAATTCTAGGAAAGTCTCCATGAGTCTCTGGGCACTAACCTCTTACACAGTACAGCTTTCCATCCACAGACAGGGGGTCAGACTAAAAGAGTAAATCAGATATTAGAAGATATGCTCGGGGCATGTGCTCTTAACTTTCCATTTAAGTGGGATGAGTGCTTACCCTTAACAGAGTTCTCATACAACAATAGCTATCAAGAGAGTATCCGTATGGCACCATTTGAAGCTTTATATGGCAGAAGGTGTCGGACTCCGTTACATTGGTCCGAACCTGGGGAAAGATGGTTCTTTGGTGTCGATCTAGTTCAAGAGACCGAACAGAAAGTCAAACTCATACAAAATAATCTGAACATACCACAATCCCGACAAAAGAGTTATGCAGATAAAAGGCGTAGGCCTCTGACATTTGGCAAAGGAGATTTTGTGTATCTGAAAGTGTCACCCATTAAGGGCGTTTATCGTTTCGGGGTCAAAGGAAAGCTTGCTCCCCGTTACATCGGACCCTTTCAAGTCCTGGCCAAATGTGGCAAAGTGGCATATCGTATTCAACTACCAGCTCATCTGTCAGAAGTTCATAATGTGTTTCACATCTCTCAGCTGAAAAAGTGTCTGTGAGTTCCTGACCAAGTAATTGAGATTGAAGGGGTACAGCTTAAGCCTGATATGACTTACTCAGAGTATCCCATCAGAATTCTCGATCAGCGAGATAGAGTGACTCGACGACACACTATCAGGTTCTACAAAGTTCAATGGAGTCAGCATTCTGAGGAAGAAGCGACTTGGGAAACCGAAGAATTTCTGATGGAGCAGTTTCCTGAGTTCTATGCAACCATACAGTTAGGGCAGTAAAAGAGGTTGACCAACAGAATGTGTTCCTAGTTTTGTAAAGTTTGTAATCTTTATCCTCGTACCCCACAACTTTAGTAGTTGGCTTAGTTTATAGTTAAATCTCGGGTCGAGATTTCTTTTAGGGGGAAAGGATGTAACACCTCAGGTGTTTACATGAATAAAATGTTGTCATGTCATCATAAGCATTTCATAGCATCATGTGCTAGCTCACATTGAGATGCATTCACTAAAATGAGTTTAACTCCTAATATGTGAGCATTTCTGTTTATATGCTTGTGATGCAGCTCAAAAACCTAATTTAGAATGTCATTATGAAATAACTTGAGTTCATTCCCATTTGACTAAAGTCATGTAAAGGCATGGATCTGAGTTCAACAATTCAAAAGAAACCAAAATCTATTTAGCTAAAACTTGGAAAAAACATTAAATTCCTATATAAGTAATTAGCCCTTTTTAGTTAACTCAACATCTGTGCATAATTAGGGGTTGACCCTAAAAGCTTTTTGGTAGATCTTGAGGAGAGGTACAACTTTGGTATTCAAAGTTTTCAAAGTTTCTGTAAAAATTTCAAGTAATTATGAATTTACTCAAACCCTGGAAATGGTCCCCTTTTTACTTTAAACTTGTATTCCAAAAACTATTTGAAATCTGAGTTTGAGATCTATATCAAAGTTGTAGAGAATTTTAAAATGAACATTCCATACATTAACCATTTTTCAAGTGTCAATGCAAAATCAAAAGTAGTTTTGATTTTACTGCAAAACCCTAGTTCTGTCCCCTTTTCAAATTTCCAATTTGAAATCAATTTGAACTGTTTTGATCAAATTGACCTATTTCCAGTTGGAATCAGCCATAGGGTGTTAAAGCAAAGTTGTGCAACTTTTCAAACTCTCCACCTTTCATATATTGGCAAAATTTGAAGTTGTTCAGGAAATTCAAAAGTAATTTTGAATTCAGTTTGGTCCAAATTTGATTTTGAACTTTATTTCAAAATGTATGCAGAATTTCACTTTGGTTCTTAAAACAAACTTGTAGAACACAAAATTTGGAGCAACTTTTGTTTTAAGAGTTTTTGGCATGCAGTACAAAAATCTGGAGATTTTTGAAAGGGGATGGTTCTGGTACTGTAGCTACAGGAGGGGGGGGAACCTGCCGGAGCAGGGCAGGCCGCCGCGTGCGCCGTCGCCGTGGCCTGGCCAACTCCGCGCCGCTCCGCGTGTCTGGCCACACACCTGGCTGCTTGCTTGCTTCGCTCCGTGTGGTGGCAAGCTCTGAGAGCTTCTCCATCTCCTAGCGTCCCCGTCCGCCACCTCCTCTTTCTCTTCCTCTGTTTCCAGTCAAGCTCCGACGAGCTTTCTCTCCGCCTTCGTTGCGTCCTTGTACTCTCCATCTCCCAGCTAGCTCCGCCTGCCTCCCTTGCGTCTCCTGAGCTATCTAACCCGAGCCCTAGAGCTGGTAATCGCCGTCGCCGCGGTCTTCTTCCTCGTTGCCAGCAGGGAGCCGCCGCAGGTATCGTGACCGTGGCCACGACGAGCCAGAGTTCCTCCGGTTAATCTAACCTGTGCTTTAGCTTCGTGTTGTGTTGTAGATCACGTTCAGCTCGCTCTTGAGGTCTCTACCGCTCTGGCTTGAGCAGTCCACGGAGGTTGCCGTCGGTGCAAGCTCTGCCATTGCCGCCGCCGTCGCCAACCTCGATTCAGTGCTCCTCAAGTCAAGGTAAAGCGCGCATCGTAGTCGCATTGAGTCCCTAGGCGTGTTGCGTCCCTCGTTTTGGTCTCTACCGTGCAGTCTTGGTCTATCCGCGTGGCTCGCCGTCGGTTCAAGCGCCGCCATGGCCGCCGTCGTGGACCGAAGGGTTCCGAGTCGAGTTTGTTTGAGTTAAGGTGAGCACCGTGTTCACGAGGAATGCGGGAGTGCAGTGCTGTCGAAGCTGTGATCTCTACCGAGCCCTTATGGCCGGAACGCCGCGTCGCCATCGTGCCCAGTCTGGCCGAGCCACCATGGCCGCTGCCAGCTCATGGTCGTGTAGGTGCTAAGGCTGGTGAGGGGTGGAATCGATGTGCGAGGTCAAGCCGGAGACGTTGAGGCCCTCGCCGTCGCCGGAGACTTCGCCGGTGCGAAGGCCGACGGCCAGTCAACGCGCCGGCGGCCGGTCAAGGCCGGCCGAGCCCTAGTCTGGGCGCGAAGGGGAAGAAGCAGAGGCAGACGCCTGGGGCCCGGTTGTCAGCGGCCGTGGGCCGAAGTTGGGCCGAGCCCAGTAAGGGTTAGAGGGGATTTCTTCTTTTTCTGAAATTGGTGAATAGTGTTAGGTTTTGTCTTTTTGATATCTTTTTGAAGGAAACTCCAAAAATTGTGAAAATTTTTGTGTAGCTTTCTCAAGCTGCCTAATATTTATGAAAAATATGAAACTTGAGTTTTGAACAAATTTTAAAACTGATTTAAATAGGTCTTTTTATTAGTAAATGGACTTTGATGATTTTTGTAGGCTTATTTAAAGGTCCAAAAATCTTGAAACTATTTTTGTCACTGTTTTGAGCTAAAAATGTATCATCACAAAAATTTTGAGCTCTATTGGTGAAAATAAATTTTTAATCTTATTTCTATGCCTTAATTAATCATTTAACTTTTATGGTTTGATTTAATTCTGCAGACTTATATGTTGGTTCAAAAATTGTGACAGTTATTTTACCACTGTTATTTGATATAATTTATCATCTCTAAAAAAATTTGAACTAATTTGGGCATAGTTTGCTTCACAACGTAATTTCGTGTTAATTAAATTACTTTCTTTAGGAATAAGTGATATTGTTTAACATGAAAACCTAAGTCTATTTATGGTAAATTTGAAGGTTAAGTTAAGTGAATTATCTTGATGTGCTGTTTGATGCAGACAAGCTTCACTCATTTAATCATGTATGTTTGTGCAAGTTGGTTTGTTGGTTTGCAACTGTACCGTGATGGAAAGTTGTTGCAAGATAAATGTTTATAGCTTAGAAAATTTCCATCTTTACCATGATCATGTCAAGAGCATTCCATTAAGCATGCACTCTGTTATCGTGTAGCTTCTGAAGTGATCGAGTGTCCGGACGAGGTTGGCCCGGAAAGTTCAGAGTATCCAGTTAATCCGGATTATCAGGAATTTCAGACCCTTCCGGTCAACGAAGGCAAGTCCCGGTTCATTTAACCATTTCCTTGGTTTTGCAAATTACACTTACTTTCAATAACCTGATGCATTAGAGGTTTAGCCAATAAATGCTTTAAACTTGTTGATGCATGATCAACCTTGTTATTGATATATCATTCCTTGATACCTGCTTTACACAAATGATAGAAATGCTCAGCCTTGCTTTCTCACGCTTCCGATAAATGTTTTGATACTTATCATTTTGGAATGATCAAGAGAAAGACGTAGGGTTAAGACCAGATGGGCACATGCATCGAACCTTGGGTTGGTGTAGAGTGACCCGGATGTGTCAGTTTAGGGTTAACCGTTGTTGGCCTGCTAGATTGAGAAACTGTGAAGTACCGATCATATGCTACGGCAAGCTCTGCCTTGGTGGTTCTTAAATGAGAACGGCTAATCGCGCACTGGGAGTGGAGAGATGGTGGGAGTACTAGCTACCCTCATGGGTTAAAGTCCCGGATTGGAGGTGTACAAGTACTCTCGGGTGGCGCGGACTCGGTCTTGTTTGGAGGATCCGAGGTTAGGGATTGATATATGTGTGATCGAGGGTCTACATATATCGTATGATCGTGGAAAAACTCCTAGATCTAGTTGAATCGGTTCGAATCGTCGTGCTCCTCGGTTATGGAGACTCAATCTACTGACCCGCACCGTAGAATGAAAATGGGACTGATTTAAGAAAGAATGATAATGATCTTTCATTAATGTTCACTTTCAATTCTTAACTATGTACTTAAATGATTAAGAAAAATTTGGATCTAGGATTACTCTAGTAAGCTTTTATGCAAATGAAAAGTGTTGTTGAGCCTACCCAAGCCAGCATACCTGTTTCTTCTCTTTTCTTGTCGGGTAAGCCTTGTTGAGTACCTTTGTACTCAGGGTTTGTTAACCCCTGTTGCAGGTGACGTTCACGAGCAGCCTTGCTTGGAGGCTTGTTGCGTGACCGTCATTGAGGAGGACGTGTCCGGGGAGGAGTAATGCAACCCTTAGGCGGGGTTGTCTGTGTGATATACAATTTTAGTAATGTTGTTTTCCACTACCTAGGGTAAGGTTTGAAACTATGGTTTGTAATAACTACGCGAGTTTGAACAACTGGTTTGTAAAACTTATGGTGTAATACTTCCGCACTTTTATCTCTGATGTATATTATCTGTGAAATGTTGTAATACTGCCATGACTCTTGCAATGATCCTGCGAGTGTAAGGAAACGTGAATGAGTCGGGTTACCCGATGACACGTGGTGGGTCTTTTGGGCTATTGGGGCACAATGTATGATTGTCTGAGGTCGGTAGGACAAGGACAGATACACGTGGGCCCTAATAATCTAGAGGGTTCCGTCACACAATGATTCTTTTCTATATCTCTGATGCGTCTTCCTTCTTCACGAGACCTCCTATACTATTCTTCTTCGAGCCATTGTTGATGGTCCTTAAACACTTGTTTTACCATCAACATTTTACCCAAAAATTCACCAAAAAGGCATGAAATGTAGTCAAATAGGTTTCAAACTAACCAAATTCCACATGTCCATAGATTTTTATTTGAATGCAGGATTTGGACCAAATTTGGAGAATGGACCCACCAGGGGCCGAGCCCACTCACCAGGACCCATTTGGGCCCTAGTGGGGTGGCGCCCGCGACCAGGGAGAGGCCCAAACTTCCCCCCTGCCACGTCACTGATCCGTGTGACCACCCCAGGGCCAAATCTTAGCCTTTGGTAACTAGGTCAGTGGCATCAGAGGGCTCAGGAGGGGAGTGGCGTGGATCATGACCTAATGACGGTTATTTGGACATGCAACCGACCTTGGAACCGCCTTAGAGGAGTCCCTGGACACCGTAGGATCAATGACAGTGCATCCAAGGGCCAGGGGGTGGCGGCCGCCACCTAGGGCTGGCGCCCGACACTAGGGTTTGCCCTAGGTCGGTTGGCTGCCCCCTATAAGTAACCCCCTCACTCACTTGGGCTATAAATACCCCTTTGGAGGCGTCACTTCATTTCAAGCAAGGAAAGGAAGGAAGAAAGCAAGGCTAAAGCTAGAGAGCTAATAGCTTAGGATTTAGCCAAGCTTAGGCAAGTAGGTAGCTAGTATAGCAAGGCATCCTTGCCTCATTGCCCTCGCGGAAGCGCTGCTCAAGGCTTAGCTCAAGAGTAGAAGCGTGCGAGTAATCGGTCCCGGAGTTGGGAAGAGTCTTTCTTCATCTCCGGTTCAGGTTTTGCACTTGTAACTCAAGCACTTTACTATATTCTAGTTCATCATTTCAAGTATTACTTTATTCTACTTACCAGCATTGACTAGTATACTTGATTGATTGCTTGAGTACCTAGCTATCCTACATTTCAATTCACATAGCCATAGTAGTTAATCTCTAGTGTGCTTAGTGTTTGATCTTTGCCAATAGGTTGCTTAGTTAGTTTCGTGTTTATCTTATTAAGTCAAGTATTTGCTCTGACGTCCGCAAGGGTGTCTCTATTCTAGGCCAGGATAGAGATAGTTAGAATATAATTAGGCGTGGTGCTTAGTTATAGACTTACCTTCAGATACGGCTAGACCCCCGGATAGCTGTGGTAGCAAGCAGGTGGTGACAGCCCTGTGCGCCTTGAATTCCACCACGTAGTTGGTCTTGTTTAATAGTAAGGCTCGTTGTGCTAGCGTTCAACCTAAGTCAGTGGTAAAGGCTAGTACGCCTCGGTACTTGACAAGATAGGAATAAAACTATACTTAACTTGGTTGCTTATTTGGCATTTGCCTATCTTGCTTCGTAGTTATCTAGGAGTAGTTATTGGTTATTAGTTAGTTATCCTTAGTTATCCTATTCCTCCTATCTACCTATCCATCCACCTTACCTTAACCATTCATTTCATCCTTACCTATCCACTCATAAATTCTTTCTAGCCTTTCATCTCCTCTCGTCTCTTCTTTCCTTTTCCCTTTCTTATTCTTCGACTCTCATCATCTCCTTGACTCGACTCATACACCACCCTTGCCTTCCTTTGGGATCAAATAAATCGACACCTGGTACTCCCAGGCGAAGTGCTACTACGATAGTTCTGTGCGCTTGCAGAATCTCCTATAGGTAGATTGCAATCTCTCTAGCTAGCTCCTACTAGTGTCGGGATTGACAACCCCATTTGGCATTACTAGATAGCTGCTTTAGCTTCACTCCTTTAGGTATAGTGACTAGACTTGCTACAAGCATTTCTGGGGCCGTTGCCAGGGATAGATTCCATAGTCTACTCCTAGTAACGACGTTAGCAAGTGTCAACAAGCATTTCTGGGCCGTTACCGGGGATAGTTGCCTAGCTCTATCTTTAGAGAAGTTAAGAACTACCAACAAGCATTTCTGGCGCCGTTGCCGGGGAAGGCAATCGGTGTATCCTTCGAGTCCTTGTCCAATTTATTTTCGCATAAGCTCCCACTTAGCGAATCCCATCTTTCCCCATTCTTTCTTTCCTTAGTCCTTATCTTTTTCCTTCATCTTCTTTAACTTCTTTCTTTCTTATCTCGTTCTACCTTCACGATGGCCAACAAGACCATTCGTGAATTTTCTGCTCCTTCTGCCGCCAATGTAGCGATAGGACCAGCCGTGATCAATGCCAACCTCAATTTCGAGTTGAAACCGGCTCTAATCACGATGGCCCAAGCTAGCCCATTCTGTGGCAAAGCTCATGAGGATGCCAATGCTCACCTCCAACAATTTTTGGAGATTTGCGGCACCTTCACCATTAAGGGGATAACCCAAGAACCCATCCGTCTTCGTCTCTTTCCCTTTTCTCTCCTAGGAAAAGCGAAGCAATGGTTCTATACCAATCGCAACGCTGTAGACACATGGGACAAGTGTTCCAATGCTTTTCTCGCCAAATTCTTTCCGATGGGCAAGACGAACGCTCTTCGCAACAAAATCTCCAGCTTTACGCA
>VDCT01000305.1:0-15905 GCA_009763385.1 Coix lacryma-jobi var. lacryma-jobi
ATCGGAGCATACTAGATAGAGCATAGTTTACATTCTAGTGATTATAAACATGAAGCTCAGAATGTAAATGCGTATGCTAAAATGCAAAGAAAAGAAACTCAAAATAAAAGAGTCAGTCTATACAAGATCCAAAAGGTTTCCCCATCTAAAAGGGGAAACACACACCAAGCTCACCCCTCAACCGATTAAAGGTTGATTCGTCTAAAGGCTTGGTGAAAATATCAGCCAGTTGGTGATGAGTATCGACATGGCGAAGGTCGATATCACCCTTCTCCTGGTGGTCTCGGAAGAAATGAAAGCGCACATCAATGTGTTTGGTTTTCGAGTGAAGCACGGGGTTCTTAGCAATGCTAATAGCACTCGTGCTGTCACAAAGCAAAGGCACGCGAGAAAAGCTCAAACCAAAATCACGCAAAGTGGCCATCATCCAGAGTAACTGGGAACAGCAGCTAGCCGCAGCAACATATTCAGCCTCTATATTGGACTGAGCGACACTAGACTGCTTGCGAGAAGACCACGAAACAAGAGAAGATCCAATAAATTGGCAAGTCCCCAGAAGTGGACTTGCGCTCAATGCGACAACCAGCAAAATCGGCATCGGAATAACCGCAAAGCGAGAGGGTGGAGGAAGCAGAATACCAAATCCCAAACTCAGGAGTGAAACGAAGGTACCTGAAGATGCGCTTCACCGCCTGACGGTGAGAAGTGCGCGGCGACGCCTGAAAGCGCGCGCACAGACACACACCGCGAACTGAATGTCCGGGCGTGTCGCCGTCAGGTAGAGCAGCGACCCGATCATGCTGCGGTACTCCTTCTGGTCCACTGTTTCTCCCTCCACATCCGCATCCAGGGCAGTCGTCGTCGACATGGGTGTTGGCAGAGGCTTGGCCTCACCCATATCGAAACGCTTCAGCAAGTCTTTGGTGTACTTGCCCTGGTGCAACAAACGTCCCCTCCCGGGATTGCTTAATTTGCAAACCCGAGAAAAGAATGTCAGCTCGCCCATCATGCTCATCTCGAACTCCCTGCTCATAGTATCTGCAAACTTGGCAACCAAAGCGTGAGAAGAACCACCGAAAATGATATCATCCACGTAAATCTGGACCAAGAGCGTGTCTTTGCCTTGCCGGAGGAGAAAGAGCGTTTTATCTACACATCCCATTTTAAAACCCTTAGCAAGCAAAAAGGTTTTCAACCTATCATACCAGGCTCTAGGGGCTTGTTTCAAAACCATAATAAAGCTTTATGAAGTTTAAAGACATGGTTTGGAAACTTGGGATTTTCAAAACCGGGGGGTTGCTCAACATAAACCTCCTCCTCTATGTAGGCCGTTTAAGAAGGCACTCTTGACATCCATTTGAAAAAGTTTGAAACCTTTGGATGCAGCAAAAGCCAAGAGTATCCTAATAGCCTCCAAATGAGCTACAGGAGCAAACGTCTCCTCATAATCTATCCCCTCCTTCTGACTATAGCCTTTCGCTACAAGCCGGGCCTTGTTTCTAACAACGTGGCCATCCTCTCCTTGCTTGTTTTTGAAAACCCATTTTGTCCCAATAGGCTTACAGTCAGGTGGAGGTGGAACTAGAACCCAAACCCGATTTCGCTCAAAGTTTTCTAACTCCTCATGCAAGGCATTGACCCAATCCGGATCCGTCAATGCGTGTCCAACATCTCGGGGCTCAAAATTAGCAACAAAAGCAGAATGAGCGAAGTGAGAGATGTGCTGTGACCTGGAGCGAGTGACTCGCTCGCCGATGTCGCCGATCATCTGCTGAGGGGGGTGCTGGCGCTGGATGTGTCGTGGCGCCTCCCGGGATGAAGTGACCTCCCCCTCAACAGCAGCTGGTTCCACCCTGGGTACAAAAGGTACCGCACGAGGTGGAGGATCCCACGGCCCCTAGGAAGAGGAGGTGTCGGGGCCGTGAGTTGTCGTCGAGGCCGCTCTTTGCGGCACGGCAGGTGGAGGGGGTGCTGGATCATCTATACCTTCAGCACCCTCGTCCTCGTCATCAAAAAGAGGCTCACCAACCTCATGATCACCTGCACGCTCAATACGAGAAGAAGGACAAACCATGGTCTCGTCGAAGGTGACATCGGATGTCTCCATGACTCGGTTAGTGTCAAGGTTAAGTACACGATAAGCTCGGGTGTGAGTGCCATAACCCAAAAACACACCGTCAGAAGAACGAGATTCAAATTTGTCCAAGTTGCCCTTTTTGAGTATAAAACAATGGCAACCAAAAACTCGAAAATAACTCACCTTGGGCAGTTTTCCAAAATGCAACTCATAAGAAGTCTTTTCAAGAAAGCTCTCAGAAAAATGCGATTGGAGATATAGCATGCAGTGTTCATAGCTTCGGCCCAATAGCGCTTAGGAGTCCTATGCTCATCAAGCAATCGTCCTGGCCATCTCAACAAGGGTCCGATTCTTCCTCTCTACAACACCATTTTGGGGCGGTGTGTAGGGGGAAGAAAACTGATGCTCCAAGCCAAGGCGGTTACAAAACTTCTCAAAATCCGAATTTTTGAATTCGGAACCATTATCACTTCTAATAGCTCGCATCGAGTTCAAAGGGAACTCGTTCTAAAGACGCAAAATCAGATTGCGAGCGAAGGAGAAAGTCTCAGTCTTCTCAGTCAAAAAGAAGACCCACGAATATCTCGAAAAGTCGTCAACAACAACCAAAACATACCACTTGCCACCAACCGAGCTCACCCGAGCCGGACCAACAAGGTCCATGTGTAAAGCTCTCCGGGGTGCGAGGTGATGACCTTAGTCACTGGATGGTGGGGAGCGGCAACCATCTTCCCATGTCTGCAAGAATGGCAAACTAGATCCTTCTCCATCGAAAGCTTGGGCAATCCTCGGATTAGGCCAAGTGAGCTAAGTCTTGCAAGCAAGTCAAAGCTTAAATGACCGAGCCTCCTATGCCACTTCCAAAGATCGGAGGAAGAAGGACTAGCCAAAAGACAGCGAGAAGAACCAAACGACTCCGAGAAATTCGCGCGAAAGACTTTCCCAAAGGGCGAAATCAGACATACAAGATCGCCCTGAGGATCTAAGATGCGACTAAGGTTCAGTTTGAAACGAATCTCATAGTCATCATCAAAAAGTTGCGAAACAGAAAGCAAGTTAAAATGCAGGTTAGAAACAAGAGCACATCGCGCAACACAAAGTGCTCATTAACCCGCACTGTCCCACGAGACAATACCTTACCTTTACTATTGTCGCCGAAGGTTATGTACTCCTTTCCGGCGACCGGGCTAAGGCTGGAGAACCACTTGGCGTTTCCGGTCATGTGCCTCGAGCAACCAGAATCCACCAACCAAATGTCCTCCAACCGTCTCACCTACATCAATAAAAAAGACATAGGGTGAGCATACGGTCCAACACTGGGGTTAGTGAAGTAAGGAGAATACCAGTGTTGGGCCGGCTGCTCAAAAGAACGGTCAGTGTAAAAACTATTCCTAGCCTGTCTACGGGGGTAGCGATCACCACGTACAGGAAAACGTGGTCCGCTGGGGAAAAAGCGCTCACCGCGGTACTCACACTGCGGTGGGGGAAAGCGCTCAACTAAGCCTCCGCCACGGGGTCCATCACCTGCAAAAGCAGGACCCCGTCGGGCACGCTCTCTACGAGATCTACGCCTAGGAGCCTGGGGCTCAACTGCTCTAGCGTCTCTCCTCGGAGCTCTCTCCTGCCTAGGCCTAACAAACTGAGGTGCTGGACCTCTAGGCCTAGTCTCCCTCCTAGGGGCTCTCATCTCCTGCCTAGGCCGGGGACCTTGACGTCCGGACCTAGCAGCTCTCCCCTGAGCCTTCGGCACATGTCCACCATGAGCTGGATGGTACATGTCCGGGTTCTCCATCTCCCGAGCACGGCGCGCCTCTCGCTTGCGCCGGAAACAGAACTCGATCAAGTGACCATCCCTCCCACAGAAATCACACTGGTACCTCACCGCACGCAAAGGGGGTTGTTGGTGACCAGGGCTGTGGGTGTGGTTCACTTTGCCCTTCTGAGGCAAACACTCCTCTCTAATGGGTGGCATAGCATCAAGCTTGTTCTTGAGGTGGTTTGGCTTGGGTGCCCAAATTTGGTTCTTGGGAGGAGCTCTCGGGGGTTCCTCAACCACACCATCTTTGGTGGTAGGCTTGGCAGGCTCTTTGGGTGGAAGTTTGGCAAGCTTGGGAGTAGTGGTGGAGTTAGGCTTCTCACATGGATTCAAACCACTCGACTCTCCAATCTTCCCAAAAGCAGAAAGATCAATACCCTGAGCAAAACCTACACCAGGAGCCCCAGCAGCTCGCTTGAATTGGGAGATCATCATCCCGAGCTGCGGCTCACTACAGGAGACCCATGACAAGATGGTCCGAAGGTATGTGTTTTCTTCCTCGGTTTGCATCTTGCCATGCTTCACATTGGCAATCTCCAGCTCCAAGCCCTCGCACAAAATGCACCTCGCCACACCAGTGCTACCTGAGTTGGCCTCCTCAAGAGACACAATCTTGGCATTCTTCTCTGCCAACTCAGATTGCAAGACGGGACAGGTCTTGCATGCACCCAACAGAGAAGGTCTAGCCTTCAGCTCATCTAGCTCTCCTACCAACGCAACATACTTACCTCTCAAAGTGAGAAGGTCAGTCATGTGCGCGGTGCACGACTCACACTCCGCCTCCTCCGACACAACCACGGTGGACCGAGCGAACTCAAGCTCCTTCACCGTGTCCTCCCACTTCTGCCTGAACTACTTGCGCTCTCTAGCGGCACGCCTAAGCAGTTTATCTTGGCTAAGGAGGGCAGCGGTCAACTTCTCTACCTCGGAGGAAAGCTCGTCGTAGGTGAGAGATACCTGGGAGGTGGTGTCATCGTCGTCGTTCCGAGGCGTATGTTCCAGCTCGCCTCCGACCTCATCTCCGAGCGCCATGGTACACAAGCCTCCGTCGCCGGCGAAGAAGCACAAGCCGTTGAACTTGTCCTCTAGCTTCTTCTTCACGGACTCATCATCGCTGGAGCCAGCGAAGTCGTCATCCGAGCCGTCGACGTCGCTGAGCGTGGCGAAGAAGGCACGCTGCTCAGCTTGCTGCTTCTCCAAGTACTTCTTCTTGATGTACTCCTTGTCGAAGCTGCCCCGCTTCTTGTGTCTTGGGGGAACGTGCTTCTCCTTGTACTTGGAGTCGCGCTTGCGCCCTTGATCGCCCTTCCCCGAATGCTTGTTCTTCTTGGGGCAGTTGGCGAAGAAGTGGTCGGGGTCTCCGCACTCGTAGCATCCCGTGCGTCCTCCTCCACGACGGCGGTTCATGCGGTTGTTGTGGAACCGCGAGAACCGGTTGGCAAGCAAAGCCAACTCGTCATCTCCCAACGTTTCCAGCTGGTCCTCTGTAACAGAAAAGAGACAGGAAAGAGCAAAGCCAGCTGAAGGGTTAGAGGAAGAGCCGGAAACCAAAGCCATGGACGGGCGAGAAGGATTTTCAAAAGAAGCCCTCGCCATAGCATCAATCTCACTGGACTTGAGCTTACTGAAGAGCTCGTCGCAAGTGAGGGTCTCATAGTTCGGGGATTCGATGATCGCCTGAACCTTAGAGTCCCACACCGACCGATCAAGAGTATGCAAAAGCTTCAAAGCCCTCTCATGATCATCGAAAGGCAACTGCTCTCGGTTAGCCCTCATCCTGTTGACAATCACCTGAAAGCGAGCGAATAAACTCTCTATGCTCTCGCCAGGCTGATGCCGAAAGTTCTCATACTCTCTCTTGTACGACTCGTAGAGCCGGGTTTTGACTTGAGAGGTGCCCTCATGAAAGCGCATGAGGGTGGCCCAAATCTCCCGAGCCGTAGAGAGGTGAGAAACGCGATCAAACTCCTCCAGCGCTCAAACATGAAAAGAGCGCATTACGGGCTCGGCTATTGGCCTCGTGCTCATCAATCTGCTGCTGAGTCACACGGGCAGCCAGGACCATGTAATCGGCAGAGTTGCAAATATCCCAGATAGAGGCACCCAAGCTCTGCAGATAGGCCGACATGCGTATCTTCCAATACGCATAGTTCGTCCCATCGAAAAACGGCGGTTTGCCCACGCCGCGATCCATGTCGCCTCCGGTGGATCTGGAACCGGCTAAGGTGGAAGATCCTTAACCCGCTCCGATACCAATTGAAGGACCGAGAAGCTAACCGAAAGCGACCAGAGGGGGGGGGGGTGAATGGGAGCTTCAAAATTTCCTTTTGGAAACTAGATGCCACTATCCCAAAATCAACCCCAAGAGCGAACCCTAGAGCTTGCTAATGTCCACGACCCTAGATGTAGGGTGGATGCTTCCTAGAAGCACAGCGGGACACTAGACAACCCTAGAAAGCCAACGCAAAAGACGGAACTCGAAACCGATCAAGAACGAACGAACCGCGAACGAAAACGCGCGAAACTGGATCGACCGGACTCTGGCCAGCGTCCGGTCAGCAGGGACCGGACGCGTCCGGTCAACAAAAATCGGCTCTGGAACCTTACTGTTCGCGACCGGACTCACGAGTACGGAGCGTCCGGTCGAGAGCAGTGCGTCCGGTCAGAAACGAGCAAGCACGATGAACAGTACAATGAGCGAGTCCGGTCACTTAGCGAAAGGTGCGTCCGATCAAGTCACGAACCGAACACAGCGAAGGTGTTCATCGACCGGACTCACTGACAGCGTCCGGTCGTTGAACAGGCAGCGTCCGGTCACCCCGATTCAGGCTGTTCGTTCACCGATTCGACTCGATCTCACCCAAAACAAATCCTCTAGGGATCAAACTTGGTGAGAAGAGTCACAAAGAGTATAGTGAGCTATCTCTAAGAGATCATGGCTCGAACCTATCTCCAAATCGATGAATCGAAGAATTTCGGGGGAAGGGAGAAAACTTGACCCGAAACGAAAAATCGATCGATCTCCTAGACCGTGAGGTTAGAGGATGATTCCTTCGGTGGAAAGAAGTGCCTCACGATCTAGAACAAACCAGTTCAAACGGAATTGCAAAAGATGAACCGAGCAAAGGGATCAAGCGACGGGAAAATCGTGGGGAAAAAGGATTCCGCGAAGAACACGAACAAAACGCGAATCACACCCACGAATTGCAAGCCGAAGCGCAAACACACGCTACGACAAGGAGGTTACGGCCTCCTTTCCTCAAAATCAACAGTACACAGAGTTGCAAGTCTCTCTGCGGATCTCAGCTACAGCAGGGGATGGGAGAGCAGGAAACCCTAAGTGCAGGAAGCAAAATGAGATGGCTAAAACTGAGATAACTGAGATGGGGAGGAGGGTGTCTCCCCTGGACTACTTATACTTACCTAGACTAAGCCTATTTCCTACTCTACCCCTCTCAAAACTAATTACAGAGCGAACCAGCTAAACCCTAAGGCTATTCTGGTCCAACCCGCGGTGGTAGGTAGATCCGACGGCCACGCCCGCTCGAACCGAAGCGTTGCCTCGACGCAACCTCTGGATCGCCGCCACGTGCCGCCCTCGCTCTGCACCCCCGGTTTTGTGGCCCAAACCGGGAAACCAGCCTTCTCCAGCAACCCCCGGTTTTGAGGCCCAAACCGGGAAACCAGCCCACCAGCCTGAGTTTTGTGGCCCAAACTCAGAAACCTGCAGCGCCCGAGTTTGAGGCCCAAACTCGGAAACCGGCCCATCGCCCGAGTTTTGTGGCCAAACTCGGAAACCGTCCGCGCCCAGGTTTTGTGGCTCAACCTGGAAACCGAGCACCCGAGTTTTGAGGCCCAAACTCGGAAACCGTCCACCCGTTGGTTTTTCTCTGGCTCAACCAACAAACCGGAGCTGTAGAGGGGATGCACCTCCCGTGCACCCCGTCCACCGACACGTGTCCCCAGGTCCTCGACCCGAGCAACACCGTGCCCCGCAAGTCTCTGCTCGTCGCTGTCCCAGGCTGCCAGCCACCACAGCTGATCCTCAGGCACTCCGGTCCCTCAGTCCAAGCCTCACGTCCGCCCTTCACTGCTCAATACATCGGCATGGCACGTCCGCCGCACGGCACGCCCATCCTTCATCGCACCCAGTCCGTCGGCACGGCACGTCTCAACTTAACCTTCACCTTGCCCTCGATCACTGTCTCCGTGCTCGACACCTGCACAACACAAGCCAAAGAACATGCGCATCAAACCCGTTGACAATCACTCATCACTCAGAGACTCGGCATACACCCATGTATCCGCACCTGCAGTTGTAGGCTATGGACCCCGTGGCGGTGGCTTTGTAGTTGAGCGTTTTCCCCCACCGCGTTTTGAGTATCGCGGTGAGCGCTCCTTCCCAGCGGACTACGTTTTGAGGGACCGAATATGCTAAAGCAAGGCGACCAGAGGGGGGGGGGGGTGAATGGGAGCCTAAAATTTCTTCTCAGAAATTACGGCCTTTGTCCCAACAAAATAAACCCCAAAAGCTTCGGACTCAAACGCGATGCCCACGACCCTAGAAAGAGGGTGGATGATCCCTAGGATCACAGCGAGGCACCGCACAAGGGAGCAAAACAAAACTCTCAAAACTCCGAGTCAAGTTCGTGCCTAAAAGACCACTCCCAAACGTAGATAGAGAGCTACGTCGGGATTCCTCCAAATACCGATGATAACGCGTAGCAAAGATATGTAGAGAGGTTCCTAGGTGAACTCTAGGAGCAAACGAGAAGTCCAGAAGCGAAACAGAAAAGCCGAGAGAGCAAACGCACTGAAAGTCAGCTCTCAGCAGGATCCCGGATAGTCTGCTGTCAGGGTCCCGGACTGTCCGGTTAAGGGCGGACTGTCCGCGCCTGGGACCCCGGACTGTCCGCCGGCCAACACCGCAAAACAGCAACGCTGTTGATCCTCCCCTGCGCGACTCGCGGACTGTCCGCGCCGGTTAACGGCGGACTGTCCGCCGGTCACCCGAGAGGAAAAGGCCCGAGGCCAACAACCACTGCTCGGCTGAAACCCCGATGCCCGGACTATCCGCGGCCTCTGTGGCGGACTGTCTGCGGCTATGGCGGACTATCCGAGACCCCCACGGCGGACTATCCGCGACCTCCTAGAAAGTGCAAAAACTGCACGGGACAAAACCAAAATCGATTGGATCTTCACCAAATCGATCAATGCTGCAACCAAACTTCTCCCAAGTGTTCTTCTATGTGTTGGGAAGCTAATCCTAGGATATCATCGCTTCAACCCAACTATACCATGAGAAGTCCGAACTTACTTTGTCACCAAATCCACCTCTTCCATTCGTCGCCAGACGTTAAGCCACCCCCGTTTGCCCTCGCTGCTGTCAGTTGGATTATCCTCTAAAAGAAGCTTTGGAGGCCGATTGCTTGATCGGCTGTTGATCTCTACCATAGACGTTGACAGGACCTTCTCCCCACACGCAATCGGAGAAGCAGTCTACTCCGTTGAATTCCCAGTAAGTGGGCTCAATGGTGGCACCACTCACCGAGTCGTCAGCTTGGACAATCTCGATGTCATCTCCAACCCACTGTATGAGTATTTGATGCTGGTTGAAGGTATGCAGCAGTTGGCATGGATCCAATCCCTGCCCAAAAGCAGGCTATATGCCCCCTTGCCATCAATGACAAAGAAGGTCGTGATGAGCGTCTGGATCCATCATCAATTCCACGTGCACGGCGCCCCGAGTGTCGGAGGGATTGCCGGCAAAGTCACGGAGTATCATATCCGTTTTGAGCAGGTCTCATCGTTCATGCCCATCTTCTGAACGTGGCGTAAGGCATGATGTTGATCGCTGCGCCGCCATCGACAAACACTTGGTTAGCGGCTTTCCGTTGACGTTACCCCTTGACATACAATGGCTTCAAATGCCGATGCTTGGCTGGCTTGTCAAATGCTGCCTTCTGAGACAACACGAGCTGTGCCGCGAGCTCATCGTGCTCGGCCTCGTCGGAGTCGCCACGCCTCGTCCTGTGCCCCCTGGCTGGTTGGAGCCATGAATTCCAGGGGGAGGAAGAAAGTCATGGCCACGCCAGCGCCCTTGCCAGTGTCGTCTGGTTTTTCCTTCGGGCGCCACTCTTGCTTTTTCCCATCGGCAGCTGCTTCTTCCAACTCCTATTCCGGAGGCACTGCACCCTCCTTTTCTGGCTCTTCTGAGCCCTGGCGGACACCACTGCCCCTTTTGCCACCTATACGGGCGGGGCTGTGCCTCCTCGCTGTCATCCTGGTGGTGCACCCACTCCTGGTCGGCATCTTTTGGCCCGCCGATCCGGGCTTCTTATTTTTAGGCGCCGATCGTCCATTGGGATGCGTGCTCCCAACCTTTCGTGGACGGACGGCGGCTGACCCATCCGCCTTACCCCCTGTACTGATCGCTGCATTCGGGGCAGTTGTTGACGGCAGGCAGTTTCAAGCCTTCGTTCCACAGTGGCGGAAGAACGGGCAGCCCCGTGCTCTTGCTCCCGCTCTTGGCGGTGCTCTTGTTCCCGCGATGGGCCTGTTCTCGTGTGTAAGCCCTCTCCTCCAGACGATACCGGTGCTCTCCGTGTGACCGTCTTCACGCTGGTATTCCTCCGCGAGTTCTCGCTCTTCGCGTTGGAGACGCCTCTGCTCTTTCTCATTTTGCCGGTGCCACTTGTTAAGGAGATCTCTGTGGGTAGGCCTGCGCCTGGAAGATGACTCTCCGTGCTCGTATCGGCTATTCGTGGCTTGGGCGCGCTGCCGGAGCTCATCGCCAGTGATTTGCCGATCGGGATCCACTCGCCAGATTCGCGTGCTTTGTCGGAGGTGAGGACTTTGACTTTGCCCTTGCCTCTGGGATCTGCTGGGGCTACCATGTTCACTGAGAAGAACAACGGCGTCTGGGCGAAGGGGTTGGCATCGATCTTCATCTTGCCATTGAACATAATGTGTCCGTCCTGGAGGGCCTTCTGGATCCTTGTCCTGAACACACGACAATCATTAATAGAATGAGTGTTAGTGTTATGAAGCCCGCAGTATCTCTTGTCTTTACACCCTCCAGAACGCGCATCGGGTGATCCGGGGGTAGCCTGACTCTTCCTTCGGTGACCAGAAACTCGAAAGAGCTTGTCGGCCCTGGTGACGTCGAAGTCGTATGCCCCCAGTCTGCTGGCGCAGCCATTGCTTGTTGGCCTGGGTCGGCTCTTTGCCCCAGTTGAGCTCTGCCAGCGGCCACCTTCATCTTCGGCATCGGTATAGTCATCGGCTTCGTCCAGGAAAGCCTGATACATCTGGGCCGCGACATTGTCCTTCTGGAAGCGCCCTTCCCTCCGAAAGCTTGCGCTTGGATAGTATTCCTTTCATTCAGCCGGCGAGAGAGATGACCCAGGCTCCTCAACTCCTAGCCGAAGAGCTTAGTCGCTGATGCTCGGAGCAGTCCTGCCACGGCCACTGGTGGAAGCTGGTCATCCAGGCAGGTACACTTGCCGGAAGCAAACTGGCTTGTGTATTCCCTAAAACCTGCGGCAGGTAGTCCTGCGGTGCTCTCATTTGGCCTCTGGCGCACATACATGATGTCCCCCAGGCTTCTTCTCCTTGGTGCCCGTGATAGAAGTGCGTATGGAACTTCTGTTACCAAGTACTTCCCAAGAGACAATAGAAGCCCGGTGGCAAGAGATGGTGAACCAAGCGAACAACCCGGCCCAGTGGAGTGATGACCACGGGAAGTACCGAACGCCCTGAAGGCATCTTCGGTATTGGCCTCTCCAAGCGGAGCAGATAGCGACTGATTGCTCCACCGTGCTAGTAATCGTCTAAGCTGGAGAACTTGGACAGGTCTGTCGGCACTTTGACTCTGGGAGGCAGAGCCACTACGGTGGAACCATTCGAGGAACGGAGATCTGTAAGCAGTAAGGTGCCCTTAGGCTTCAGGCCGAAAGTGCGCTGCATCATATCTGCCATCTGCTCTAGCATGACATCGACATTAGAGTCGGCGGTCTTTCGGCCGTTGGCTTCCCATACCCTGGATGTGGGGCGCCCTCTATGTTGTGAGGCTCAGCATTTCATGGTACCCGTTTCCGTAGTAGTCCTTTATGAGCCTATGGGGTTTGCGGGGAGATCTTGCGTGTGACTCTGGCGGCTGACCCTTATGCCGATGTGAGCTGACCCACGGTCGGCAATTGCCCTCTGGCGTGTGCTTCTCGTGAATGGTCAGCCCGCCTGATTGAGCCTTAGGCGGGTCTCCTCACCAGCAGCTCCTGCCCCCTTGAGGTGATCCGGGCAGGTTGAAAAAGAATGCGGTCCGGCTATAGGGCCAAACTCCGCCTTCATGAGTTCATCGGCCTTGGGGCCAAATTGGGCGATCATGATGGTGGCGGAAAGTGTTGAGGGAACACCCCATGCATGCGACCGATGGCACCAGAGACAGCTTCGTTGAATTATGTGAGACATTTTCAGCACTGTCCTCCGCCTCCCCGGGATCATTCGGTTTGAGCTGGACGGGCTTCGGCAGATCGTGCAGACACTAACCTTTCCGCTCTTGTTCTTGGAGAAGGCTTCAGGCAACTTGGCTTGGAATTCGGCACAAGCATCATCCACCTGCTCTTTGTACTCGTCGGGTAGTTCAGCGAGCTGCACCTGCACGAGCCCCGCCTTGTTGCTGGCCTCAGCTTCAGTGACTTCAACCATGGCTATAGTAAAAAGAGTGGTCCCACCGGGCGTGCCAAAAAGTGTGTTGACACAAACGTGACGCACTGTGCCAATCACACAGCAAGCCGAAGAAGGTGGCTTCAAACGTGGCCCGGGTGCTCAGAAGTCCGGTGCGTGCCAGTCAGTTTGTCCTGCAACTAACAAGGGAGATAAACTGTTAAATACAAAGCTGGAACATGCCGGGTATGACCAGACAGTTCCAAGATGTACGGCCCTGAAGCCACTTACGACGACACATAGCTATGAAAGCTATCTGCCAACAGGTTTAAAGATCATTCGGCAGTATGAACGAAGTTACGTGAATGACGAGTTGCCGAACACGTTTGCATGAGAATTGTACTTGCATGATGTATTAAATATAAGTTAGAACTTAACCAATCTCGGTTGTACAACCGAGTTGGGGTCCATGGGGATTGAACATACAAACTAAGCCTGACTAAACTAATCTAAAGCCTGCGCCTGCCGCACGACACCTAGCCTTGTCATAGATCAAACATACTTAGCATGCATGAACCCTCACCACGTGGCAATCCAGATACGATCCAATCGGCTATTACGAACAATAGATCTACTACATAAAAGACTTTACAATAATAAACGTGAAAGAACAGAGCAGATCTATAAAAGATAAAGCCGAACCGAACGGTTTCTAGATTGGGCAAAAGCGTTATGATGAAATAAACATAATAAAACATATAACACAAGGTAACTAAATGAATCTATCAGATTTGCCAAATCTAACAGAGCCGATAACTATTTTTACTCATGACTCAATCCGCCGCACGATACAAGGCATAAGCAAAAACTTCCCGTCATAAGCTTAAATCCGCCGCACGATACTAAGCTTAACGTACGAGACTACTTGCACCATATCTAAATCCGCCGCACGATACTAGACATGATAACAAGGGTTGCCGGAACTTACGGATGTCGATGGATCGATGGCCCCTCTCGAAGAACACGACGACACGACTTGGACTCAAAGACCGCACGGGGCCGGGTTGGTTGTATTGATTGTGAACGTTTCTACAATAGTCTCAGGGTTTATATTTATACCCTGGTGTTCTACGAGTCCTAGGAGGACACGATTACAACGACAAAACAGGAAACATATCTAAAACACGATGCCTTTTATTCTAAGCCTCCCTTAATAATCGGCACGTGCGAACAATGACGAGATCTTCTGTTGCCGAATCTTCTGATATGCCGTATTTGTCGCAAACCGACTTAGCCTGAGGTAGCCGACCGCAGCGCCATATTGCCGAGTCCACCCTCCGTTTGACCAATCGCCTCCATAGCCCTACCGAATCGATTGGATTAGCCGACCGTGCTTGCTATCTACTGAATCCCTCAGGTGGTGATTTCTCCCGAACCTGCGTCGTGCTGGCCCACTTGTCATAGTGCAAAAATTCTGTGTTAACAAAGTGGATAAGTACCTTGGTTTCTTTTGTGATGATTGTTTGACAATTTATTTGAGATTGGTTTCGAGTACCTTTTGGATTCATGAAACTCTGTTTCTCTTATCTCTTCGGTTGTGTGGAGGCTTTGCCCGCTTTTCCCGTTTCTTTCGGGACCGAGAGCTTTTATTTGGAGTTGTTTCATGATCCTTCCTCATTCCAGTGGCCTTGTGTTTGCATTTGCTTGGCTTTGGGCACTTGAATGAGGCTTTCCTTCAAACCCTTCCTTTGTGGTTTTATTTTTAGTCAATGCATTCATCAAGGGGGAGATTGAGAACATATATGATGAATGATTGACTTTGATGAGGAAGGTTTGAGGCTTTTCCCGGTTTTAGTCCATATCTAGTTATGCGCTTATTGTTATGACTAACCGGTGGCGTTGAGTTGTGGTGTTTAGTGTTGGTGTGCGTGTGCGACATGTGTCTCTTGGCTGTGTTGATGTGCAGGTGTGGAGCTCGGATACAGTGGTCTATGGCGAGGTGAAGGTCAAGTAGAGACGTGTCGTGCCGACGGACCGGGAGCGGTGAAGGATGGGCGTGCCGTGCGGCGGACGTGCCATGCCAAGTGTACCCAGAGCGGTGAAGGCGGATGTGAGGCTTGGACCGACGGACCGGAGGGCCAGAGGACCAGCTGTGGTAGCTGGCACGTGGCATTGGCGAGCGGGAGCACATTGGGATGTGCGATGCATCGGCCGAGTCGGGAGGAAGACGTGGCGTCGTGACACTTGGCGGGAGGTCGGACACGGGCTTGCGTGCGGCGCAAGTGCCATCGGTCGAGTCATAGGAGGATGCGAAGGCGTTGTGCCAGGCGGGAGGCTGGACATGCATCGGCATCGGTGCCGGTGGTCAGGGTGTGCGAACCACATCCTGTCTTCGGTGCGGGTTCGGTAGCTGAGCCTCAAAAAGCTACCATCGACGGTTTCCAGGTTTGGGCCTCAAAACCTGGGGTGGCCGGTTTCCGATTTTGGGCCTCAAAACTGGGCAAGGACGGTTTCCAGGTTTGGGCCTCAAAACCTGGGGCTCGCGGGTTTCTGAGTTTGGGCCTCAAAACTCCGGGGTGGACGGTTTGCCAGGTTTGGGCCTCAAAACCTGGGCTGGCGGGTTTACCGGTTTGGGCCTCAAACCGGGGGAAGGTCCAAAAGGACGGTAGACGTGTGGCGGCGTGGAGAGGCTGGCACGGCGGCGAAGCTATCCACGAGGAAGGCGGCGGTGGTCGACATGACGGCACGTGGCAGCATCAGGGAGGTCGCGTCGAGGCGAAGCTACCGGATGTGCGGGCGTGGCCGTCGGATGAAGATTGACCGGACTGGATGGTTTTACCCATTGGGGGGTATTTGGGTGAGGTGCTTAATGTAAGGGCGTTTTGGTCTTCGGACGTGCGCCTATATATATGAAGGGGGCTGCTAGGGCAGCCGTATGCTTGGGAATTCTTGGTGGTGTCTCTCATTTTGTTACTGGTGAGAGAAGGCTAGGGTTAGGGAGAGTTGGCTCTTGTTCTGAGCTTTTTGCCACCCAAGCTTTGTGTTGCTAGGATTGGCTTGTAGCCCGGACACCGAGTGCTTAATGGATTCATCCATTCCTCTGAATCCAAGGATCAATTTCGTGGTTGAATTCGCGTTTTGAATTTGTTCTTCGCGTTCTTCTTTTCTCCACAATTTTCTCTCCCCCGATCTCCCTCTACACTGCATCTTTTGCGATTCCGTTTGAATCAACTTGTTCTTTGAAGTGAGGAGAACGTTTCCACCAAAGGAATTCATCTCTACCCTCACGAACAAGTAGATCGGGTCGAAATCGTTTTGTTCTTCCCTCTTCCCCTTTTTCTAGTGTTC
>VDCT01000306.1:0-37459 GCA_009763385.1 Coix lacryma-jobi var. lacryma-jobi
AATTCGCTTGGTCTGTGTCCTGTCCGCTGAAGTGTGTGTCAGTGTGACCCTGGGAAAAGTGGCCAGATATCTTGGATTGAAAGCCAACCTACCACTGTCCGCGAAGTTCGCAGCTTCATGGGAATGGCTGGATACTATCGTCGTTTCATCCCAGACTTCTCCAGAGTTGCCAAGCCTATCACAGAGTTGTTGAAGAATTCCGTGGATTTTGTTTGGTCAACAGCCTGTGAGCAAGCTTTTCAAGCCTTGAAGAAACTACTAACTACATCACCAGTCCTAGCTCAACCAGACATCGAGAAACCTTTGATGTATACTATGATGCATCTGGTACTGGGTTTAGGCTGTGTTTTGATGCAAGAAGGTCGAGTGGTCGCTTATGCCTCACGGCAGCTTAGGCGACATGAGGAGAATTATCCAACCCATGACCTTGAATTAGCAGCCAGTGGTGCATGCTTTGAAGATATGGCGTCATTATCTGTTGGGCAGTACCTGCAATGTGTAACCGATCATAAGAGCCTGAAGTATATCTTCACTCAAGAAGAGTTGAAACATGAGGCAGAGAAGATGGCTTGAGTTGATTAAAGATTATGATCTCGAAGTACATTACCATCCTGGTAAGGGCAAATGTAGTTACCGGATGCCCTCAGTCGCAAGTCATACTGCAACTGTCTGACGACGAAGCCCCTATGATCTTTCCTTGTGCCATGCTCTTGAAAGGATGGGTATTGAGATAGTTCCGCAAGGAAGCCTGAACAATGTCAGGATAGAAACATCGGTCAAGGAACAAGTCATCGCTGCACAGAAAGATAACCCTGGAATCAAGCACATCATCGAAAAGGTCCAGACCGGTAAGGCTGATTGTTTCAGGATCGATGATGTAGGAGTTGTTTGGTTCAAGAACCGTCTAGTAGTTCCCAAGGTGCCTGAGTTGAGACAGTTGATCCTTGATGAGGCACACCTGTCTAGGTTTTCCATCCACCCCCGGCAGCAACAAGATGTACCAGGATCTAAGGCAGAGATTCTAGTGGACAAAGATGAAGATTGAAAATCGCTCGCTATGTCGCTCGCTGTGATACTTGTCATAAAGTCCAAAGCCGTGCAACATGAAGCCTGGAGGAGAATTGCAGCCTTTATCTGTACCTGCCTGGAAGTGGGAAGATATCAGCATGGATTTTGACAATGGACTACCCAAGACTCAGAAAGGTTTTGATTCCATTTGGGTAATCGTGGACCGACTCACCAAACAAGCTCACTTTCTGCCAGTCAAGACCAGCTACGCCGTCCCCACGTATGCCGCCTTGTACAAGAACAACATAGTGAAGCTTCATGGAATACCCAAGACCATTATCTCTGATCGTGGGTACTCAGTTTGTCGCAAAGTTCTGGAAAGCGTTCCATACCTCACTTGGAACCAAGCTCTTGCATAGTACAGCATATCATCCACAAACAGATGGACAAACTGAGCGATGTCAACCAAGTGTTAGAGGATATGTTGAGAGCATGTGTGCTCACCTTCGCAGATACTTGGGATGACGTTTTGCCCTTGGCAGAGTTCTCATATAATAACAATTATCAAGAAAGCATCAAAATGGCACCCTTTGAAGCACTGTACGGTCGTCGTTTGTCGTACACCCCTCAGTTGGTCTTGAGCCCGGAGAAAGAGAATTCTTTGGAGTTGACCTGGTCAAAGATATGGAAGAGAAGTCAAGCAGATACAAGAGAACATGAAGATTGCCCAATCCCGACAAAAGAGTTATGCTGACAAGAGACGTCGACCTCTGAAGTTTCAAGTTGGAGATTACGTATATCTCAAGGTCTCACCAACCAAAGGAGTCACTCGTTTTGGAGTCAAGGGAAAGTTAGCACCCCGCTACATTGGTCCGTTTGAGATTTTGGAATGTTGTGGCAAGGTAGCTTACAAGCTGAAGTTGCCCGATCATCTCTCTGCTGTCCACAATGTTTTCCATGTCTCCCAACTCAAGAAGTGCCTCCGAGTACCAGAACATGTCGTGGAAGTTGAAGGTGTCGAGCTAGAGCCTGATCTATCCTACTCGGAATATCCAGTTCGCGTGTTGGATCACAAAGATCGAGTTACTCGAAGAACTACCACAAGGTGGTACAAAATCCAGTGGAACCAGCACTCTGAAGAAGAAGCTACTTGGGAATCTGAAGACTTCTTGGCAAAGAACTATCCCGACTTTCTCGAATCCCTGTCTATGTAAAGTTTTGCCTTTGTCCTTTCTTAAGACGCAGAATCTCGGGGCGAGATTTCTTTAAGGGGGGAAGGCTGTAACACCTCTGGTGTTTAAGCATGTAATTAACTTGACATATCATCATTAGCATCATTAATCATCTTGATCATGATTTCATGTGTATGCATTTGCTTAGTGTATCATTTTATGTGATGTACCTCTATTGCAAAAAAAACCCTTATTAGCCCACTTCTTCCTATAGGGGCAAAATGGGTAATTTCACCTCTGTGCCTAGTTCTATGTAATTCTTGTTCAAATTTAGTGCCCTGATATTTGTTGCTTTGATCAAAGTTCAAAAATCAGATTTGATTTGATTTTCCTTTTGCAAAACCCTAAAATCCCAAATCCTGGATTTATCCCCTTTTTGATAACTTTTTCAAAATTCAAAATTTTGAGTTGGTTCAAAAGCAAAGTTGTGAATCTGATCAAGAGGAACAACTTTGGTATTTACAAATTTCAAAGTTTCCTATATAAAATTTGCAGTAATTTCAAATTCATTCAAACTCCAGTTTTTGTCCCTTTTTGAGTTTTCAAAATTAATTCAAAAACTATTGAGTTTCAGAAAAAGTGTATATTAGCAAAGTTGTAGGTTTTGTCAAATGGAACAACTTTCATATATAAAGATTTTCAAGTTTCAGTTTGAAATCCAAAGTAATTTTGATTTGAATCAAATTTGAAAAGTGTCCCCTTTTCTGTTTTTGAATATAGTTCAAAAACTATTTGAAATTTTAAAATGTTCATATGGACAAAGTTGTAGAGCTCAAATTTTACACAACTTTGGTATTTTGAGTTTTTGCAGCACAGTTCAAAATTTGAAAGTAATTTGCAAAATACAAAATCTGCTCAAAGTCAAAAGCTAGGGCATAGCCCTGTTCCTCTTCCACGGCGAGCTCAGGGGGGGTCCGGCCATCTCCCTCGCTGGATTCGCATGCCGCCGCGTGTCCGAAGCTCCTTCGGCCAAACCGACTCCACGCCGATGTTCAGTGCATCATTGCGCATGCGTCTGGCCACCAGATGACCTTTGCTCCCGGCCCCTACCGCCCGCAGTGCGTCGCCGCCACGCGTTCGCCGCCGGTGAGCCGTGCGCCCGACCCTGCACACCCACTCCGCTGACCCTTGGCCTCGCACTCGATTGCGCACGCACTGAGCCACCTTATCCGCCCCCGCGCGCGTCTTGCCAGCCCCTGGCCGCGGCTATAAGAGCCCCGCCGAGCCGGCCGGAGTGAAACCCAGCTCCGCCACCGTAGCCAGAGCAAGCCCGAGCCTCCGCTTCTCTCCCAGCTAGCTCAGAAGCTCCGCCGTGAGCTTTTGAAGTTTTCCCGCGTATCAATTTTACCTCCGTCGCTCCCAATCGCCCGGCGTAACTCCATCTCCCTCATCGCCGGCGAAACACCGGTGAACTCGGGTTCGTAAAATTCGCCGTCCTTGGTCCTGCGCTGTCCTTCCCGAGGATCGTATTGTGTTCCTCATGATCTTGCGTGTCTAACCGTGCCTCGGTGGTCGCTGTTGATGCTCAGGGACGCCGGGACGCCATAGCGCCGCCGTTCGGTCCGCCGACGAGCCCGCCTCCGTCGACCACCTTGCTCCGACCACCCTCACGCCTCGCCGAGCCTCCGTATCGACTCACGGTGAGCTCCTGATGCCGTCCCTACCCTCGGCTTCGCCCGCGGATCCTTGCCGTGGCCGGCGCAGCAGCGCCGCCGCCGTCGGTGGTCGCCGGCGAACGGAGGAGAAGAACAGTGTCGCTTTTCTTTTTCTTCAAACATGTGAATAGTGCTCAGTTTTCTCTTTTTTGTGTGATTTTCTGTGTTGATCCAAAATTTCTGAAAATTTGATGGTAGATTCTTTACACCTTGAAGTATTTTATAAAAATATAAAACTTGACTTTTCTGCAAAAATTTGAAAATGAAAAATTCCCCTTTTAATTAATAAATGATGGTTTTGGATTTTTAGAAAATGATTTATAACTCCAAAAATTTTGAGATCACTTTTTGTGAGCTATTTATGCCATGACAAGTCTCTGGTGATATTTTGAAGTCTTTTGAAACAAGTTGATTTTTGGGCATTTATTTTAATTCCTAAATAGTGCCTTTTGTTAATTAATGCCTAGATTTAATTGAGCACCTTAATGACCTCCAAAATTTTTTTGAAATTTATTTTGCCATATACCTATTCCATAATAAACTTGTGAGATTATTTTGGTAATTTTTGGAGCACCTTCATAAAATGACCTTTTTAAATAATTGAGAAAAATAGAAAAAGGTGATTAGAGTTAGTGTTGAATGCCGTGTGATGTGGCTTTTGGATTGTTTGATGTTCATAGACCCATACCCCTCTGGTCTATGATGTTTGTGATGCCTTGTGATGATTATGCTTAAGTCATATAAAAGTTGCTTAATAAAGTTAGCTGATATTGCTAGAAAGGGATAAGTAATCTATTGTCCACTTTAACAACCACTTATACTTTGCAAAGCTATACTCTAGTTTTATCCTATGCACTTTGTTCATACTAGCCTACTCATGTGCATGCATCATTGCATACGTATAGTGACCGAGGAAGAAGGACCTGAAGTCGAGGTAGCCACCGAAGGATCTGTCCCCGAGGCAACCCCGAGCTCCGGCACCTACACCACCAACCCCGAGTCCGTCCTTTTTGCCATTCAAGGCAAGCCCCGGTGCATTTAACCCTTCCTTGAATTTATAAAGTGATTTCCTTAAATGCTTTTGAGTTAAATTATTGCATTAGGTTTATAGGAGTTGAGTGATATCCTAACTGATGCATTATCCACCTTGACCACTGATACACCCGAAGCCTGCTTTTCAAAAGTATTTGAAAAATGCTTAGCAATGCTTATTGAATTAGACTTTGCAATAAAAATGCCAATTTCAAAAGTGTGATCACTGAAAGAAACTTTATGGGAATTTGGTTTTACTTCCCGTTCGATGACTGTTTGCCTAGCTAGCATGTGGTCATGGTCGTGAAGAGGTTGTCCGCGCGTACGGTGCCGTCATGTTGTAGTCCGGGACTCAACAGTTGACACCGACCGGGACAGGGTTGAAAAACCGACAGGACCTGTACTCTTGGGTTAGAGTCCCGAGGTGCTTGTCGCTGGCGGAAAAATGTAGGGACCATCCGTATGGGGGCCTGCTGGTCAAGACTTGTAACTATTCACATACTACGGAAAGCTCTGGCTCCGAGGAATCCATTATTGGACCGACAACCGCGCACTGGGAGTGGAGAGATGGCGGAAGTAGCATGTACCCACGTGGGTTAGAGTCCCGGATTGGAGTGGTGTACTGTACTTCCGGGTGGCGTAGGACCGGGCCCAATCTTGGAGGAATCGTGGAAGACGAGTTGGCATATGCAAGCTTGGGTGCTACATATGCAGTGTGGATAGGGATCCTCAGCTGAGTATTATTTATCCGGATTAACGTTGCTCCTCGGTTATGGAGACTTGGTCCACTGACTGTCAACGGAGAGTGGTTCTCAACTAGGAATGTTTTGAAATGTAAAATGAATCATGAATGATGAAGAATTGAGGAAGACTGAATCTTTCCAAAATAAAATAAGGTTTACAAAAATGCTTTTTCCGCAAAATACTTGAACTTGCTTAAAGCTTTACCTTGACTACCCTAAGCCTCTCATACCTGAGTCTTCTCCCTTTTTCTTTAGTCGGGTAAGTCTTGTTGAGTACCTTTGTACTCAGGGTTTTATTACCCATGTTGCAGGTATGGCAGATTCCTCAGTATGCCTTGGACCCTGCTGTGTGACTGTTGTTCAGGAAGAGGCCGATGAGGCCGATGAGTGATTATTCACCCTCGGGCTGGGTGAAGTATCTTTACCCTTTAGTTGTTGTCATATGCTACTCTGCCAACTCTATCTATTTGAACTATGGTCTGTAATAACTTCACTTTAATTTTATGTTGAACCCTGGTTTGTAAAACTATTGTTATCTAAGTCTTCCGCTATTTACTCCGATGTTATTTGTCAAAATGTTCAAGAAATTGTAACTGAATGGTGAGATGATCCTGCGGACATCGGGCACTGATGTAGCCCAGTAGCGGAACCGGTCTTAATCTCTTGGCTGTACGGATCGACTGTCAGTGGTTGACGGTGATCAGTGGGCCATGGGATTAGGGCCGTTATGTTACAGCTACGACAGGATTTCTGACCCTCGCCAATTCATCAAGAGCTACGAAGCAGCAGTTGCCGCAGCAGGCGGAGATGAATCAACAATGGCAAAGTCTTTTGTCATCATCCTGCGCGACATCGCACAAACCTGGTACAGCAACCTCCGCCCCGGAACCGTAGATTCCTGGGCCAATCTCAGAGACAGGCTCTGCACAAACTTCAAAGGCATTACGCCAGCTCCATTAAACCCCATTGAGTTGTTCAACTGCAAACAAGAAGAGCGCGAACCACTTCAAGATTACTGGCAGAGGTTCATTCAAATCAGAGCAAGAACCCCGGGGATCTTCGACGAGGCTGTCATCCTCGCAGCAGTCAGCGGCCTTCGCCCGGGCCCGTGCTCTTCGAAATTTGCTCGGAAATCGGCAAATACAATCGAAGAATTGCACGAGACAATGGAAAGATACTGTAGAGCAGACATGGACTTCCGAGCGAAGTCCGATGCTCGGAGGACTCAGCAGAGGCCACAGCCGAGGCCTCAACCGAGAGAAAGCAACCTTCGCCAAGAGCAAAGCAACGTCGGTACAATCAACAAAGCAACAAATTACGAAGATCAAAGACGGGACACTCAACCTCCGAGCAACCAAGCCCCGCAAGGCTTGCCACCTCCGCCGAATCAGCGGTACCAGCAGCGAGATCCTGCCAAAATGTATTGTCACTTCTGTGGAATGGGAAAGGGACACACAACAAAGCAATGCGAATGCTTCGCCAAGGGAAAAGAATACCAGGAATCTAGGAAAGCTGCTTCGTCAGACACCCGAACCATCAACCACACAAGGAAACCAAGTTTCCACCGACCAAATCCACCATACCACTATACCCCCATAAACTACGGCCTACCTTCGCAACAACCCTCTCACACTCATCACCCACTCTACAACCAAACCTCTTATCAGCCAACCACCATCCCACAACGCCAAAATCCAACTTACACAGTCACATACCCAACTACCCCCCAAAACCAAATTCCAACAACCCACCAAGCTAGCAATGCTCTGCCACCACCACCGCCAATCCCCCGCGTTACCAGCACCACAACCTGTCAAAGCCGAAGCCCCGAGCCAAACGACCATCAACAATCCAACGTCAACCTTCGGTGTGATTCTAGCTATCACCGGAGGTTCAAATGAAGACCATGGTAACAAACGGCAGAGGAAGGAACATGCCAGACGAGTCCACCACATAGCCGTCGAAGGACCCCATAGATTTGGCCGTTGGTCTCACATCCCCATAACCTTCGATTCCAGTGACATGAAGCTGAGAGATTACCCTCACACCGATGCTATGGTGATTGAAACCAACCTCGTTGGGTGGACTGTCACCAAAATACTGGTTGATACAGGAAGCTCTGCTGATATCTTGTTCGCTTCAACCTTCGACAGCATGAAGCTTGATAGGAACCTTCTGCAACCTGCGGACAACCCCCTATATGGTTTCGGTGGTCAACAAGTGAGAGCTGTCGGAAAAATTTCTCTGCCCGTGACCTTCGGCGACGAAATCAACTGCAGGACGGAGCATATAACATTTGATGTCGTCGACATGTTCTACCCATACAATGCCATTTTTGGGCGAGGGGTCACAAACGCGTTCAATGCGGTCATCCATCCCGCTTACCTATGCATGAAGCTTCCCGCTCCAAAGGGTGTGGTCGTAGTATTCCGGGACCAGGACATTGCAAGGACAGCTGAAGGAAACGTAGCCCCGGGGCAACGCAATGTACACAATTTGTCAAAACCTCAAACCCCCGGTATCAGCGACGAGGGTGAAGTCTGCAATGACAGGGTGAAGGCAGCGCCAAAGGAGGAAACCAAACAAGTAGAACTCTTCGAGGGTAACGCCGAAAGAAAGGTGATCATCTCAGCCAATCTAGACCCTCAATCTGAAGACAACCTCATCACTTTCCTCAAAGGAAACTCCGACACCTTCGCTTGGTCCGCAGAAGATCTAAAAGGAGTCAACAGATCAATGATCGAGCATAGCCTGAACATCAAAACGGGCTATCGCCCAATCAAACAGAAGCTCCGCAAGATGTCAGAAGAAAGAAAGGAGGCAGCGAAGGCTGAGGTGAAAAGGCTTTTGGACGCAGGCGTCATTCGCCCAGTCAAATACCCAATTTGGCTCTCAAATGTGGTCCTAGTCCAAAAGAAGAACAAAAAATGGCAAATGTGCGTCGATTTCACTTGCTTGAACAAAGCCTGTCCGAAGGATGACTTCCCCCTCCCAAACATAAGCACCCTGGTCGACAGAGCGGCAGGTTGCCAAATGCTATCCCTCCTTGATTGCTTTTCAGGCTATCACCAGATTTGGATGAATGAAGAAGACGAAGAAAAAACAAGCTTTATCACACCCTCGGGCACCTTTTGCTTCCGAAGGATGGCAGAAGGTTTCAAAAATGCAGGCTCAACCTTCGCTCGCATGACCTCCGAAGTTTTCAAGGATGAGCATGCTGTCTCTGCCTATGTCGACGACCTAGTTGTCCAGAGTGAACTAAAAGAGAACCACATACCAGACTTATCGAGGGTATTCAGCAACCTCCGGTCCGCCGGACTGAAACTAAACCCAGAAAAATGTGTTTTCGGGGTAAGCGAAGGTAAATTGCTAGGTTGCATCGTCTCAGCCAGAGGAATCGAAGCTAACCCTGAGAAGATTGATGCCATCATGAACATGGAACCTCCGGCGACCAAGAGAGCAGCTCAGCGTCTGACCGGTCGTTTAGCAGCACTTAGCAGATTCATCTCAAGATCCGCGGAGCGAGGGTTACCCTTCTTTGAAACACTAAGAAGCAACGCTCCATTCAACTGGGGTCCCCAGCAGCAAAAGGCCTTCGAGGAGTTGAAAAAGTATCTGACCAGCTTGACTGCCCTAACCAGCCCAAGCATGGGAGACTTATTGTTACTCTACGTCGCAGCCTCGCCACACGCAGCAAGCGCAGTCCTCATCAAGGAGCTCCGCGAAAACAACAAGACCAGACAAGCCCCAATCTACTATGTTTCAGAAACCCTTGAAGGCCCTAAGAGAAATTATTCGGAGCTCGAGAAAATAGCATACGCCGTCGTTATGGCATCAAGAAAGCTCAAGCACTATTTCCAGGCGCACGAGATCCATGTACCTTCGTCGTACCCTCTCGAGAACATTTTCAAAAACAACGAAGCAGTTGGAAGAATAGCAAAATGGGCAGTCGAGCTTAACAGTTATGCTATAACCTTCGTTGGCAGAACAACAATCAAATCACAAGTGCTGGCTGATTTCATAGCAGAATGGACACCCGACCCTCGCCCCGGTGAGCTGCAGCAGGACCAGTTTTGGATCGCTTACGTCGACGGGGCCTGGGGTGCAACTGGAGCCGGTGCCTCGGCCATTCTAATCTCGCCCTCCGGGTCGAAGCTGAGATACGCAAGAAGGCTTGACTTCAAGTGCACAAACAACTCTGCAGAGTACAAAGCTGTGATTCTGGCACTTTCAAGGCTACGATCGTTATCAGTCCGAAGGGCACTCATCAACACAGACTCTCAAGTCATTGCGGGGCACATTGAAAAGAACTACAAAGCAAAAGATCCAGAGCTCCAAAAATATTTTCAATATGTCCGAAGGTTAGAATCCTTCTTCCTTGGCATAACTGTAAAAGCAATATCAAGAACCGAAAACAGCGAGGCAGATTGCTTAGCCAAAGCAGCCGCACAGCAGCTACAGCTTCCACCGGATGTGTTCTACGAGGTTACCACTCGGTCAGCCTTCGAAGCTGCCGAAGTCAGCATCAAGCTGATCAGCGCAATTCAGTGCGAGGATTGGAGAGCACCTATCATGGCCTACATCAAAGGACTCCATGAACCCAGCTCAAAAGAAGAAGAGAACAGACTAAAGCAAAGAGTGCGAGGGTACAAGATTGTGGATAACACCCTATTCAAAGCTTCGGTAACCTCACCCTGGCTCAAATGCGTGTCACAATCCGAAGGTAATGACATTCTCAAACTCATCCACGAAGGTATATGTGGTTCACACAATGGCTCGAGGGCACTAGTAGGAAAAGCTTTCCGGCAAGGTTTCTACTGGCCAACTGCGCTGAGAGATGCTGAAACCATCGTCAAGCAGTGCGAGGGTTGTCAACTGACAGCAAAAAACCAAAACACCCCAGGGGCTCTCACAACCCTCATATGCCCAACTTGGCCTCTGCAAAGGTGGGCAATGGATCTCGTGGGTCCACTACCGACGGCTCCGGGGAACCTTCGCTATGCGGTGGTAGCCGTGGAGTATTTCACAAAATGGACTGAAATAAGACCGCTGTCCTCCATAACCTCCCTCGCAGTAAAAAAGTTTTTTTTGGCAGCAGATAGTTTGTCGTTTCGGAGTTCCCCAACATCTAACCGTCGACAATGGCACCTAGTTTGACAGCGAGGTTTTCAAAGAATTCTGCGCACAAATCAGAACAATTCTATGCTTCGCCTCAGTCCGACACCCGCAGTCCAATGGCCTAGTTGAAAGAGCCAACGCAACAATCTTCCAATCCATATCCAAAAAGTTGCAAGGCAGACCCAAAGGCAAATGGGCAGACGAGCTAACTTCAGTCACCTGGTCTCACAATACCTCCGAATGCAGAGCAACCAAATTCACACCCTTCAAACTTCTGTTCGGCGAAGAAGCCGTGTTACCAGAGGAGCTAAAATACGTTTCACCAAGAACAACCCTCGCAAATGATGAGCCAGCTAAGCTGATTGACAAAGACTTACTAGAAGAAACAAGATGCAGCGCAGTGCACAACCTTCGCAAGTATCAGGAAGAGACCAAAAAATGGAGAGATAAAAAGGTCAGAATCAAAAACTTGCAGAAGGGTGACCTCGTCCTCATCCGTAAACAAAACGCCAACATGGCCGGAAAGTTTCAGCCTAAGTGGACAGGCCCGTTCCTGATCGTAGAATGCAATCGTCCAGGCTCCTTCCATCTCTCCGATAACGAAGGTAATATCCTACCACACACCTGGAACATTGACGACCTTCGCAAATTCTACCCATAGCGGAGCCTTCGCGAGCCCTCGCGATATGTAATCTTTGTCACATGTTACGTTATCTACATTCATGTACTTAACAAAAACAGGAGCTGCACTCTTTTTCCTTACGAAGGGGCGTAAGGTTTTTTAACGAGGCAGTATCCAAAGCATTAATACAGGTTAGAACCCCCAAAAAAAAGTAAAATCTCCAACCCTCTACTCCCAAACATCGAAAAAGCGGGTCTCTTTCAAGAGCGCTACATTCGATGAAAACCTGCTAAGATTGCTTCGAAAAACATTCCTTTTCTTTTCAAAGCAAACTTCACCTCCGCCTAAGATAAGGGGAGGCGCGAAGCCCAAAAAAGTCGAGCACCCTGGCACAAACGACAAGGGCTCGCAAAAAAGCAAACTTCACCTCCGCCTAAGATAAGGGGAGGCGCGAAGTCCAAAAAAGTCGAGCACCCTGGCACAAACGATAGGGGCTCGCAAAAAGCAAACTTCACCTCCGCCTAAGATAAGGGGAGGCGCGAAGCCCAAAAAAGTCGAGCACCCTGGCACAAACGCCAGGGGCTCGCAAAAAGCAAACTCCACCTCCGCCTAAGATAAGGGGAGGCGCGAAGCCCAAAAAAGTCGAGCACCCTGGCACAAACGACAGGGGCTCGCAAAAAAGCAAACTTCACCTCCGCCTAAGATAAGGGGAGGCGCGAAGTCCAAAAAAGTCGAGCACCCTGGCACAAACGACAGGGGCTCGCAAAAAAGCAAACTTCACCTCCGCCTAAGATAAGGGGAGGCGCGAAGTCCAAAAAAAAAGGGCTCGCAAAAAAGCAAACTTCACCTTCGCCTAAGATAAGGGGATGCGCGAAGTCCAAAAAAGTCGAGCACCCTGGAGCAGCGCGCGAGCCTCGCTAAAAAGTTAAAGGGGGCGTCGTTGTTTTTTCAAAACAAGCTCACGAGAGCAGCGCGCGAGCCTCGCTAAAAGTTAAAGGGGGCGTCGCTGTTTTTTCAAAACAAGCTCACGAGAGCAGCGCGCGAGCCTCGCTAAAAGTTAAAGGGGGCGTCGCTGTTTTTTCAAAACAAGCTCACGAGAGCAGCGCGCGAGCCTCGCTAAAAGTTAAAGGGGGCGTCGCTGTTTTTTTCAAAACAAGCTCACGAGAGCAGCGCGTGAGCCTCGCTAAAAGTTAAAGGGGGCGTCGCTGTTTTTTCAAAACAAGCTCACGAGAGCAGTGCGCGAGCCTCGCGAAAAAGTTAAAGGGGGCGTCGCTGTTTTTCAAAACAAGCTCACGAGAGCAGCGCGCGTGCCTCGCTAAAAGTTAAAGGGGGCGTCGCTGTTTTTTCAAAACAAGCTCACGAGAGCTGCGCGCGAGCCTCGCGAAAAAGTTAAAGGGGGCGTCGCTGTTTTTTCAAAACAAGCTCACGAGAGCAGTGCGCGAACCTCGCTAAAAGTAAAAGGGGGGCGTCGCTGCAAAACCAACACAAGAACGATAAATAGCGCAATAAACGAGCTCACAACCATACAGGACTCCCATCTTTTTACAAAATAGCATCGCAACGATAAACATATCCGAAAAATAAAAAAAAAATTTACAAGGAACCATCGCTCCCTTCAATCAACATCAAATCACCAGAGCCCTCGCTAACCTCCTCGAACTCCGGCTCCGCCACAACAATAGGTCCCCACAGCAAAGGAGCTGCCGGAACAATCGGCAGCTCACCAGGCAAAACCCTCGCCCGATACATATATGTACGATGTACTACATCCACATCCGAAGGTTCCTCCTTCGGAACCACCAGCGATCCGTCGAGGCCCACTGCAAGATTACTTCGCCGAAACAAATAATCCAACGCACTACTATCATCAATATCATCGTCTAAAGCAACTTGCGAAGACGAAGACGGACCAAACAAATAACGCATAGCTTGCCGATCAGTAAAGTCCGCCTCGCGCCAAAAGCTGCTCGACCTTCTATTCTTCAAATCGTACCTTCGCACCTTTGACCACCAAAAACGCTCGAAGGTCAACGAAGGATGTTTTAACTTTGCACGGGCCCACGACTCACCAGTTATAAAAACATCCTGATAGTTAAGCGTTAACGGTGTCACGTCAAAAACCTCAAGCATGGTTCCATCAGGAACCTGCATTCACATAAAACAGTAAAAAAAAACCGTCTCAGCATTCTTCAAGTCATCTCTGGCATCTCTGTTTTTTTCCTTTACAAAATTACTCATCCTTACAACCCTATGTGCTCACACCTGCTCGGCTTCATTAAGCTCGGTCGTCACAGCTTCGCCAGTGACGGTCTCCGCATCTCCAGCAGATGCCTCCCTCGCAGCCTTCTCTTGTTCGGTACCTTCGCCGGTGATTGTGGCTTCTGCGTGACCCTCAACCGCCACTGGTGGCACCTCCGCAGAGCTGGGAGCGTGAGCGGCTTCAGAGCTACCACCAGCTTCAAGGACAGCAGACGGCGAAGGCATCGCCTCCCTCCGAGCCTGCAAGAACCAAAAGGACAAAACAAATCCCTTTTTTAACTCTAAAAAAAAACACAAACCTGACGAGTAGCCTCGGTAGCCTCATCGAAGGCAAGAACTCGGCCGCCGCCCGCAATCCAAAATCGACGAAGGAACCGCATCGCGCAGTTTCGGACCTTGGCGTCATCTGTCTTCATCTGTCGCACCTCATCGACGGTGGGGAAAGTATGGTTGGGTTTCTTAATTTTACGAAGGTGCTCACAGTTCGCTTGGCGAAGCATTCTAGCCATCGCCAGCGCCCCGGCATACCCTCCAAAATCAGCTGCATTCCCAACCAGCGAGCTGAATACATCCAACTCATTACTTAACCAACCTTCGAAAGCCTCCGCGCTGACTGTAGGAAGTGGCTCCCCGGCTGAACCTCCGGCTTCAGTCAAGCATGTGTCTATCTTAGCTTTACCCCTAGATAGACTCTCACGCCAAGCCTTGGCCTGGGTTGCCACCTCCGTTGACAACTTTTCTGCGTGCTCGTTTGCAGACGCCAAGTCTTTATCTTTTTGCCGTCCTGCAGCGAGGAGCTCCGCACTGGTCCTCGCAGCCTCTTGCGCTTCTTTCTTCCACTTCTCAGCCTCCTCTAAGGCAGTTTTCAGCTCCGCATCCTTGTCCTCCAAGCTCTGGCGAAGCTCCTTGTTGGTTTTCTGCGTGTCTTTCAACCGGTCGTTCAGATAATGAAGATTGTAACTAGACCTTCGACGCGCCGACCGGTTGAGGAGCATCAGCTCAGCCACTTTCACATCAATATCATCATGAATATTATCCAAGGGCTCGCTAGCGAGCCGAAGCTCCGCTTCCGGCAGACAGACCCGATTAAACACGCGACCCAGGAATCGCCTTTCCTTCGGAGAACACGGCAAACGAGTCGCCTGATGGTCCGCGCTCGTGTACAGATGGGTCGCCGGGTCAGTAACGCCAAGCTCCTTCGCGTAGTAAGGAAGGCAAGTCCGGCTGGCTTCGCCATATGGCCTCTTTCCAGGCACCGGGTCCGATTCATGGTCACCATTAATTTCGGATCCCTCGACCCAAATGTGCGTGCCGGCGTAATCGGGCAGTGACCCTCGTCGAGGGCTCTCTCCCTCCAGTTCCCGCAACACTTCTTCAACATCTTTGGCAGCCGCAGCAACACCACTGGGCGAAGCTATCTTTTTTCCTCAGGTGTCCCCAATAGAAACGTCTTCATCGGAGTCATCCTCGCTGCTGGATGAATCGCTGCCCTCGCTAGATGACTCCTCTTCCCCCCTTTCATTTTCCTTTTCTTTCTCTTCCTTGTCGGTGTCTTCGGAGACGCCTTCGTCATCCGAGATCTGAATTAAAGCTCCGATACCGCCCACGCGGGGCACCACTCCTCCAACCTTAGCAGAGCCTCGGCCGCTCGAGGCAACGGCCGAGGATGTGGAAGTGCCCGAAGCACCAACAACAGCTGCGACCTTCGTCGCCAACACCTTCGCCCGGCCACCGGGACCGCCGCGCCCACGGCCACGACCCCTCTTTGGCCGAGAGACAACTCCCTCATCTCCCGCAGCGGCTCGCTTCCTCTTCTTCGGAGCATCCTCGCTCGATGGAGCGGGCCAGTTTGGATACTGAATGCCAAGAATGTCAAACAGTCTGTTAACTCGACCTTCGGCGCCTATGGCGCTGTGTATAGCTTTATTTTCCAACATTGACAATTTGCCAACTAACTCCTCCACCCACTGCTGCACGCGTTTATATATAACCTTGAGCCCATCCTCCCGCCTGGGAAATTTCTTGAAAACGTTTGCCCAGACCTTGTTCAAATCAATCTTCGGTCTCTTCAACCCCTTGCCCTGGTAGCGAGGGTCATCCTCAACCTCAAACCATAATTGTTTCTCGCGAAGAGGCTAGATCTTGGCGCAACAGTACTCCTCAACTAGGTCGCGAGTGCACTGAGAGCGCGAGACAACCCTCAAACAATCAACAGCCGCGTGTGCTTCGCCGTCCATCTTGGCCTCCACACTTACATCCCCAAGAGGCGGGAGCTCACCGCACAGCTCCGCCACATCACTGAGCTTGTAGTAAAACCAAAATTCCTGCCACCCGCTGGTCCACTTGTTCTTCTGAGCTTGCACTGGCAACTCCGACCCAGCGCGGTGGCAGAATGTGTACACAGCAAATTGACCCAGGACAGCTTTTACCCTCGCCACAATCAATCTTCCGAGGCTGCATGTGCACCCGATGAGTGCGAACAAAACCTTCGACATTTGGAGCAAACCTTGAGACGGCACACCCACAACATACACCGACATCTTCATAAAACACGAAGGTGTCAGCTGATGAAACCTCAGATTGAACCTTCACAACACAGAGGCCACGAAGGAGTGGGGCCGGGAGCGATGGGCCAGCCGAAAAAAATTCTTCAAACACTACTACTTCATCCGCTTCCGCCTTCGGCACCGTCTCCCCGACGCTGGGTCCTCGCCTTGCCCTCCTCGATCCAAACCCCACCTAACATAAGACGCAATCTCCGATGCGCACACTCGGCTGAGTCCAAACTCGAAGGTAATCCCCTCTTCCGCCGAAACAGGCGAAGCGGCACGAGCAGTCTGCTTCAGCCTAGCCATCTCTCTAATCGCTAACACCTTCGCGCAGCGAATGCTTGCCTCGACCCTCGCAGTCAAACGAAAACAAACCTTCGCTACAGGCAAATTGCAACAGCAGGGTGGCTAGGGCGAATGTGGGCACGTCCTTTACCGCTCACCTACCCTCCTATTTATAGACCAAGCGGCTGGCACTCCCGCGACAGTATCGGCACGACAATCGAAAAACGCGGCGCAAAAAAAACGAAACGGGCCTCAACAGTACAAACTACAGTACAACGATACGGCCCAAAGTAGCCGCGGGCGTCGCTGCCAAGGGTCCCTTTACGTTTTCCCGTCCAAAATGCGCTGCTTGGGCCTAAAACTCCGTTCTTTAGATCCAAGGCAACGAGGGGCTACTGTTGGGGAAAGGGACCCTCGGCAAAGACGCCGCCCGATATGGTGCCAAGATCAACCTTCGCTGATCTTGTGCCCTCGCGAGGTCCCCCCACCTTTCGGGATCAATTTCCCAACCTTCGGACGTGAGTTTGACCCTCGATACTCCCTTTATGCACTCCCTGCAGGCTAAGGCTTCGCGGCACGACAGGCGACCCTCGCTGGGTCCCAAGGTCACTCAGAGCGGACCAAGCAAGCGACGAAGGCGCGTTGGCCCGAAGGCGAGCGGAGTCGAAGGTCAGCGAGCACGGCCGAAGGACAAACCTTCGGCCCTCTCTCCCGAAGGCAGTAAAGCCGAAGGTCCTACAGACGGCGAAGGAGCACGGGCCCAAGGGCGAGCACGGCCGAAGGTCAAATCTCTGCCCCCCCTCTCCGAAGGTGAACAAACCAGGTGGCGGCGCATTGGAGAGGGGTCGATTAGGGTTTCTGCTTCAGCTGTGTGTTTACATTTTTGCCCTCCCTCCCTACGTGGAGGAGAGGAATCTTTCCTGTACCCTTTTATAATTTGGCCCGCATCCCTTGGTATTCCCTATAAATACCAGGGGATGAACATTGTAAAAAGGGGATTTTTTGGGATCAGTACTCCACAGCACTGGTTGAGTTCAAAACCTTCGCTTCCGCTTTACTTCCGACGCTTGGCCGCCTTCGGCGTTCACTCTGTACAAGTGCGGGGGTTCGGCAAGTGTGTTGCCAACAGTTTGGCGCCGTCCGTGGGGACGAAAGTTTGACATGGCAGGAAACAGGAGAGCTCACCCAGCGAGGGACCAACGTGTAGCCAGAGAGACACGACGGTGGTCCCCCTGCGGAAGAAATTGTGCAACCCTCGGGAGGAGAGAATGTCACCCCAGAACCCCAACCCCTGGGCCCCCAGGTCTGAGTGGCGACGCAGCCGCACCCGCACACTTCGGGAGAAGGAGAGGGAGACGAGGAAGAGTTGGGCCTCGAGGCCCTCGAGAGGCTAGAAGCTGAACTGCAAGAGAAGAAGAGGCGCCTTGATCAACTCGAGAAGCATATAACCGACTGCGCTCGATCAGGCAGAGGGCATACGAAGCCAGAGAGCAGCTTCGCCGAATGGAGGAATCCCTCGCTGAGGCAGAAGCCGAGGCCGAAGGCTGGAACAATGAGGAGATGCCCCCACTGCAGGAGGGGAATGAGCAGAATCAAGACAACCTTCGCTGCCATCCCCACCCCCACCACCACCAGTTTACCCACAACCTCATCCTCACAGACAACCAAACTTCCGCCACCTTTACCGGATGAGGGAGAGATAAACCTTCGCAACTACCGAAGGCCTCAACAACACCAAATGCCCTACGACCCAAAGTCTCCACTCTCCCAAATACTCCAAACCCAACCCTGGCCACCATGCTACAATCCACAAAACCTACCTCGCTATGATGGACTTTCCGACCCTCGCCAGTTCATCATGAGCTAGGAAGCAGCAGTTGCCGCAGCAGGCGGTGATGAATCAACAATGGCAAAATTCTTGGTCATCATTCTGCGAGACATCGCACAAACATGGTACAGCAACCTTTGACCCGGAACTGTGGATTCCTGGGCCACCCTCGGAGACAAGCTGTGTACAAATTTCAAGGGCATCACTCCAACCCGTCAAACCCCATCGAACTGTTCAATTGCAAGCAAGAAGAGCGTGAGCCGCTCCAAGATTACTGGCGGAGGTTTATTCAAATCAGAGCAAGAACCCCGGGCATATCGACGAGGCTGTCATCCTCGCTACAGTCAGCGGCCTCCGCCCGGGCCCGTGCTCTTCGAAATTTGCTCGGAAACCGGCAAATACAATCGAAGAATTGCACGAGATAATGGAAAGATACTGTAGAGCAGACATGGACTTCCGAGCGAAGTCTGATGCTCGGAGGTGAGGAATCTTTCTTGTACCTTTTTGTAATTTGGCCCATCCCTTGGTATTCACTATAAATACCAGGGGATGAACATGTAAAAAAGGGGATTTTTGGGATCAGTACTCCACAACACTGGTTGAGTTCAAAACCTTCGCTTCCGCTTTACTTCCGACGCTTGGCCGCCTTCGCCGTTCACTCTGTACAAGTGCGGGGGTTCGGCAAGTGCGTTGCCAACAATGAGTTTTGGGTAAAACGGAGATGATTGGGTTCGTCCGTTGGAAAAAATCAACTACGAGTTTTTTTGGTGAATGAGTGGAAAAAACGGCCATCCCGAGCGAGTTTTGGGGCACCGTTCAGTCAGAATGAATGTGCCAAAAACCCAGCAAACATGAGTTTTGGGTCAAACGGAGATAATTGGGTGCGTTCGTTGCGAAAAATTCAATTGCGAGTCTTCTTGTGAATCAGTGGGAAAACAGCCATCCCGACCGAGTTTTGCGGCACCGTTCCGTCGGAAATGAAAGTGCCAAAAACCCACCAAACATGAGTTTTGGGTCAAACGGAGATGAATGGGTGCGTCCGTTGTGAAAATTCAACTGCGTGTTTTTTGGTTAATTAGTGGGAAAAACGGCCATCCCGAGCGAGTTTTGGGGCACCGTTGCATCAGAAATGAAAGTGCCAAAACCCACCAAACACGATTTTTGGGTCAAACGAAGATGACAGGGTGTGTCCGTTGTAAAAAATTCAACTGCGAGTTTTTTTGGTGAATGAGTGGGAAAAACGGCCATCCCGAGCGAGTTTTGTGGTACCGTTCTGTCGAAAATAAAAGTGCCAAAAACCCACAAACATGAGTTTTGGGTCAAACGGAGATGATTGGGTGCGTCCTTTGCGAAAAATGCAATTGCGTTTTTTTGGTTAATGAGTGGGAAAAACGGCCATCCCGAGCGAGTTTTGCGGCACTGTTCCGTCAGAAATGAAAGTGCCAAAAACCCACCAAACATGAGTTTTGAGTCAAACAGAGATGATTGGGTGCGTCCGTTGCGAAAAATTCAACTGCAAGTTTTTTTGGTGAATAAGTTGGAAAAATGGCCATCCCGAACGACTTTTGCGCCACCGTTCCATTAGAAATGAAAGTGCCAAAACCCACCAAACATGAGTTTTGATTCAAACGGAGATGATTGGTTGCGTCCGTTGAAAACTTGAACTATGAGTTTTTTGGTGAATTAGTGGGAAAAACGGCCATCCCGCGCGAGTTTTGCGGCACCGTTCCATCAGAAATGAAAGTGCCAAAACCCACCAAACACGAGTTTTGGGTCAAACGGAGATGATTGGGTGTGTCCATTGTGAAAAATTCAACTGCGAGTTTTTTGGTGAATGAGTGGGAAAAACGGCCATCCCGACCGAGTTTTGCAGCACCGTTCCGTCGGAAATGAAAGTGCAAAAACCCACCAAACATGAGTTTTGGGTCAAACGGAGATGATTGGGTGCGTCCGTTGTGAAAAATTAAACGCGAGTTGTATGGTGAATGAGTGGGAAAACGGCCATCGCGAGCGAGTTTTGCGGCACCGTTCCATCAGAAATGAAAGTGCCAAACCCAGCAAACATGAGTCTTGGGTCAAATGGAGATGATTGGGTGTGTCTGTTGTAAAAAATTCAACTACGAGTTTTTTTGGTGAATGAGTGGAAAAAACAGCCATCCCGAGCGTTTTTTGTGGCATCGTTCCACTTAAAATGAAAGTGCCAAAAACCCACAAACATGTGTTTTGGGGTAAACGGAGATGATTGGGTGCGTCCGTTGGAAAAAATTAAACTACACGTTTTTTTGGTGAATGAGTGGAAAAAACGGCCATCCCGAGCGAGTTTTGCGGCACCGTTCAATCAGAATGAATGTGCCAAAAACCCAGCAAACATGAGTTTTGGGTCAAACGGAGATGATTGGGTGCGTTCGTTGCGAAAAATGCAATTGTGAGTCTTCTTGTGAATCAGCGGGGAAAACGCCATCCCGACCGAGTTTTGCGGCACCGTTCCGTCGGAAATGAAAGTGCCAAAAACCCAACAAACATGAGTTTTGGGTCAAACAGAGATGATTGGGTGCGTGCGTTGTGAAAAATTCAACTGCACGTTTTTTGGTGAATTAGTGGGAAAAAAGGCCATCGCGAGCGAGTTTTGCGGCACCGTTGCATCAGAAATGAAAGTGCCAAAACCCACCAAACACGAGTTTTGGGTCAAACGGAGATGATTGGGTGTGTCCGTTGTAAAAAATTCAACTGCGAGTTTTTCTGGTGAAAGAGTGGGAAAAACGGCCATCCCGAGCGAGTTTTGTGGTACCGTTCTGTCGAAAATGAAAGTCCTAAAAACCCACAAACATGAGTTTTGGGTCAAACGGAGATGATTGGGTGCGTCCTTTGCGAAAATGCAATTCCGTGTTTTTTTGGTTAATGACTGGAAAAACGGCCATCCCGAGCGAGTTTTGCGGCACTGTTCCGTCAGAAATGAAAGTGCCAAAAACCCACCAAACTGAGTTTTGGGTCAAAGATAGATGATTGGGTGCGTCCGTTGCGAAAAATTCAACTACAAGTTTTTTGGTGAATAAGTTGGAAAAATGGCCATCCCGAACGACTTTTGCGGCACCGTTCCGTTTGAAATGAAAGTGCCAAAAACCCCCCAAACATGAGTTTTGGTCAAATGGAGATGATTGGCTGCGTGCATTGTGAAAAACTCAACTGCAATTTTTTTTGGTGAATCAGTGGGAAAAACGGCCATCCCGAGCGAGTTTTGCGCACCATTCCGTCGGAAATGGAAGTGCCAAAAACCCACCATACCTGAGTTTTAGGTCAAAACGGAGATGATTGGGTGTGTCCATTGCGAAAAATGCAATTGCGAGTCTTCTTGTGAATCAGTGGGTAAAACGGCTATCCCGACCGAGGTTTTCTGGCACCGTTCCGTTGGAAATGAAAGTGCAAGAAACCCACCAAACATGAGTTTTGGGGTCAAACGGAGATAATTGGGTGCGTCCGTTGTGAAAACTTCAACTGCGAGTTTTTTGGTGAATTAGTGGAAAAACGGCCATCCCGAGCGAGTTTTGCGGCACCGTTCCATCAGAAATGAAAGTGCCAAAACCCACCAAACACGAGTTTTGGGTCAAACGAGATGATTGGTGGTGTCCATTGTGAAAAATTCAACTGCGAGTTTTTTGGTGAATGAGTGGGAAAAACGCCATCCCGACCGAGTTTTGCGGCACCGTTCCGTCGGAAATGAAAGTGCAAAAACCCACCAAACATGAGTTTTGGGTCAAACTGAGATGATTGGGTTGCGTCCGTTGTGAAAAAATTATAACGCGAGTTGTTTTGTGAATGAAGTGGGAAAACGGCCATCCCGCGCGATTTTTGCGGCACCGTTCCATCAGAAATGAAAGTGCCAAACCCAGCAAACATGAGTTTTGGGTCAAATGGAGACGATTGGGTGTGTCCGTTTTAAAAAATTCAACTACGAGTTTTTTTGGTGAATGAGTGGGAAAAAACAGCCATCCCGAGCGAGTTTTGTGGCATCGTTCCATCGAAATGAAAGTGCCAAAAATCCAGAAACATGAGTTTTGGGTAAAACGGAGATGATTGGGTGCGTCCGTTGGAAAAAAATCAACTACGAGTTTTTTTTGGTGAATGAGTGGAAAAATGGCCATCCCAGGCGAGTTTTGCGGCACCGTTCAGTTCAGATGAATGTGCCAAAAACCCAGCAAACATGAGTTTTTGGGTCAAACGGAGATGATTGGGGTGCGTTCGTTGCGAAAAATGCAATTGCGAGTCTTCTTGTGTGAATCAGTGGGAAAACCAGCCATCCCGACCGAGTTTTGCGGGCACCCTGTTCCGTCGGAAATGAAAGTGCAAAAACCCACCAAACAATGAGTTTTGGGTCAAACGGAGATGATTGGGTGCGTCCGTTGTTGAAAAAGTTCAACTGCTGTTCTTTTGTTAATTAGTGGAAAAACTCCGGCCATCCCGAGCGAGTTTTGGGGGCTACCGTTGCATCAGTAAATGCAAAGTGTCCAAAACTCCACCAAACACGGAGTTGTGGGTCAAACGGAGATGACAATGGTGGGTCCGTGGTAAAAAATTCAGACTGCGTGTTTTTTGTTGAATGAGTGGGAAAACACGGCCATCCCGAGCGAGTTTTGTGGTACCGTTCTGTCAAAAATAAAAGTGCCAAAAACCCACAAACAGAGTTTTGGGTCAAACGGAGATGATTGGGTGCGTCCTTTGCGAAAAATGCAATTGCGTGTTTTTTGGTTAATGAGTGGGAAAAACGGCCATCCCGAGCGAGTTTTGCGGCACTGTTCCGCCAGAAATGAAAGTGCCAAAAACCCACCAAACATGAGTTTTGGGTCAAACAGAGATGATTGGGTGCGTCCGTTGCGAAAAATTCAACTGCAAGTTTTTTTGGTGAATAAGTTGGGAAAAATGGCCATCCCGAACGACTTTTGCGCCACCGTTCCATTAGAAATGAAAGTGCCAAAACCCACCAACATGAGTTTTGGTTCAAACTGAGATGATTGGTTGCGTCCGTTGTGAAAAACTTGAACTGTGAGTTTTTGGTGAATTAGTGGGAAAAACGGCCATCCCGAGCGAGTTTTGCGGCACCATTCAGTCAGAATGAATGTGCCAAAAACCCAGCAAACATGAGTTTTGGGTCAAACGGAGATGATTGGGTGGCGTTCGTTGCGAAAAATGCAATTGCGAGTCTTCTTGTGAATCAGTGGGAAAAACAGCCATCCCGACCGAGTTTTGCGGGCACCGTTCCGTCGGAAATGAAAGTGCCAAAAACTCACCAAACATGAGTTTTGGGTCAAACGGAGATGATTGGGTGCGTCCGTTGTGAAAAAATTCAACTGCTTGTTTTTTGGTTAATTAGTGGGGAAAAAACGGCCATCCCGAGCGAGTTTTGGGGGCACCGTTGCATCAGAAATGAAAAGTGCCTAAACCCACCAAACACGAGTTTTGGGTCAAACGGAGATGACAGGGTGTGTCCGTTGTAAAAAATTCAACTGCGTGTTTTTTTGTTGAATGAGTGGGAAACACGGTCATCCCGAGCGAGTTTTGTGGTACCGTTGTGTCGAAAATAAAAGTGCCAAAAACCCACAAACATGAGTTTTGGGTCAAACGGAGATGATTGGGTGCGTCCTTTGCGAAAAATGCAATTGCGTGTTTTTTGGTTAATGAGTGGGGAAAAACGGCCACCCGAGCGAGTTTTGCGGCACTGTTCCGTCAGAAAATGAAAGTGCCAAAAACCCACCAAACATGAGTTTTGGGTCAAACAGAGATGATTGGGTGCGTCCGTTGCGAAAAATTCAACTGCAAGTTTTTTTGGTGAATAAGTTGGAAAAATGGCCATCCCGAACGACTTTTGCGCCACCGTTCCATTAGAAATGAAAGTGCCAAAAACCCACCAAACATGAGTTTTGGTTCAAACGGAGATGATTGGGTTGCAATCCGTTGTGAAAACTTGAACTGTGAGTTTTTTGGTGAATTAGTGGGAAAACGGCCATCCCGAGCGAGTTTTGCGGCACCGTTCCATCAGAAATGAAAGTGCCAAAACCCACCAAACACGAGTTTTGGGTCAAACGAGATGATTGGGTGTGTCCATTGTGAAAATTCAACTGCGAGTTTTTTGGTGAATGAGTGGGAAAAACGGCCATCCCGACCGAGTTTTGCGGCACCGTTCCGTCGGAAATGAAAGTGCAAAAAACCCACCAAACATGAGTTTGGGTCAAACGGAGATGATGGGTGCGTCCGTTGTGAAAAAATTAAACGCGAGTTGTTTGGTGAATGAGTGGGAAAAACGGCCATCCCGCGCGAGTTTTGCGGCACCGTTCCATCAGAAATGAAAGTGCCAAACCCAGCAAACATGAGTTTGGGTCAAATGGAGACGATTGGGTGTGTCCGTTTTAAAAAATTCAACTACGAGTTTTTTTGGTGAATGAGTGGGAAAAACAGCCATCCCGAGCGAGTTTTGTGGCATCGTTCCATCGAAAATACAAGTGCCAAAATCAGAAACAATGAGTTTTGGTAAAACGGGAGATGAATTGGGTGCGTCCGTTGGAAAAAAAATCAACTACGAGTTTTTTTGGTGAATGAGTGGAAAAAACGGCCATCCCGAGCGAGTTTTGCGGCACCGTTCAGTCAGAATGAATGTGCCAAAAACCCAGCAAACATGAGTTTTGGGTCAAACGGAGATGATTGGGTGGCGTTCGTTGCGAAAAATGCAATTGCGAGTCTTCTTGTGAATCAGTGGGAAAAACAGCCATCCCGACCGAGTTTTGCGGCACCGTTCCGTCGGAAATGAAAGTGCCAAAAACCCACCAACATGAGTTTTGGGTCAAACGGAGATGATTGGGTGCGTCCGTTGGTGAAAAATTCAACTGCTTGTTTTTTGGTTAATTAGTGGGAAAACGGCCATCCCGAGCGAGTTTTGGGGCACCGTTGCATCAGAAATGAAAGTGCCAAACCCACCAAACACGAGTTTTGGGTCAAACGGAGATGACAGGGTGTGTCCGTTGTAAAAAATTCAACTGCGTGTTTTTTTGTGAATGAGTGGGAAACACGGCCATCCGAGCGAGTTTTGTGGTACCGTTCTGTCAAAAATAAAGTGCCAAAAACCCACAAACATGAGTTTTGGGTCAAACGGAGATGATTGGGTGCGTCCTTTGCGAAAAATGCAATTGCGTGTTTTTTGGTTAATGAGTGTGAAAAACGGCCATCCCGAGCGAGTTTTGCGGCACTGTTCCGCTAGAAATGAAAGTGCCAAAAACCCACCAAACATGAGTTTTGGGTCAAACAGAGATGATTGGGTGCGTCCGTTGCGAAAAATTCAACTGCAAGTTTTTTTGGTGAATAAGTTGGAAAAATGGCCATCCCGAACGACTTTTGCGCCACCGTTCCATTAGAAATGAAAGTGCCAAAAACCCACCAAACATGAGTTTTGGTTCAAACTGAGATGATTGGTTGCGTCCGTTGTGAAAACTTGAACTGTGAGTTTTTGGTGAATTAGTGGAAAACGGCCATCCCGAGCGAGTTTTGCGGCACCGTTCCATCCGAAATGAAAGTGCCAAAACCCACCAAACACGAGTTTTGGGTCAAACGGAGATGATTGGGTGTGTCCATTGTGAAAAATTCAACTGCGAGTTTTTTGGTGAATGAGTGGGAAAAACGGCCATCCCGACCGAGTTTTGCGCACCGTTCCGTCGGAAATGAAAGTGCAAAAAACCCACCAAACATGAGTTTTAGGTCAAACGGAGATGATTGGGTGCGTCCGTTGTGAAAAAATTAAACGCGAGTTGTTTGGTGAATGAGTGGGAAAACGGCCATCCGCGCGAGTTTTGCGGCACCGTTTCATCAGAAATGAAAGTGCCAAACCCAGCAAACATGAGTTTTGGGTCAAATGGAGACGATTGGGTGTGTCCGTTTTAAAAAATTCAACTACGAGTTTTTTTGGTGAATGAGTGGGAAAAACAGCCATCCCGAGCGAGTTTTGTGGCATCGTTCCATCGAAAATGAAAGTGCCAAAAATCACAAACATGAGTTTCGGGTAAACGGAGATGATTTGGTGCGTCCGTTGGAAAAAATCAACTACGAGTTTTTTTGGTGAATGAGTGGAAAAAACGGCCATCCCGAGCGAGTTTGCGGCACCGTTCATCAGAATGAATGTGCCAAGAAACCCAGCAAACATGAGTTTTGGGTCAAACGGAGATGATTGGGTGCGTTCGTTGCGAAAAAGGCAATTGCGAGTCTTCTTGTGAATCAGTGGGAAAAACAGCCATCCCGACCGAGTTTTGCGGCACCGTTCCGTCGGAAATGAAAGTGCCAAAAACCCACCAAACATGAGTTTTGGGTGAAACGGAGATGATTGGGTACGTCCGTTGTGAAAAATTCAACTGCTTGTTTTTTGGTTAATTAGTGGGAAAAACGGCCATCCCGAGCGAGTTTTGCGGCACCGTTGCATCAGAAATGAAAGTGCCAAAACCCACCAAACACGAGTTTTGGGTCAAACGGAGATGACAGGGTGTGTCCGTTGTAAAAATTCAACTGCGTGTTTTTTTGTTGAATGAGTGGGAAACGGCCATCCCGAGCGAGTTTTGTGGTACCGTTCTGTCGAAATAAAAGTGCCAAAAACCCACAAACATGAGTTTTGGGTCAAACGGAGATGATTGGGTGCGTCCTTTGCGAAAATGCAATTGCGTGTTTTTTTGGTTAATGATGGGAAAAACGGCCATCCCGAGCGAGTTTTGCGGCACTGTTCCGTCAGAAATGAAATGCCAAAAACCCACCAAACATGAGTTTTGGGTCAAACAGAGATGATTGGGTGCGTCCGTTGTGAAAACATCAACTGTGAGTTTTTTGGTGAATTAGTCGGAAAAACGGCATCCCGACCGAGTTTTGCGGCACCTTTCGGTCGAAATGAATGTGCAAGAAACCCACCAAACATGAGTTTTGGGTCAAACGGAGATGATTGGGTGCGTCCGTTGTGAAAACTTCAACTTGAGTTTTTTGGTGAATTAGTCGGAAAAACGGCCATCCCGAGCGAGTTTTGCGGCACCGTTCCATCAGAAATGATAGTGCCAAAACCCACCAAACACGAGTATTGGGTCAAACGGAGATGATTGGGTGTGTCCGTTGTGAAAAATTCAACTGCGTGTTTTTTGGTGAATTAGTGGGAAAACGGCCATCCCGAGCGAGTTTTGCGCCACCGTTGCATCAGAAATGAAAGTGCTGAAACCCACCAAACACGAGTTTTGGGTCAAACGGAGATGACAGGGTGTGTCCGTTGTAAAAAATTCAACTGCGAGTTTTTTTGGTGAATGAGTGGGAAAAACGGCCATCCCGAGCGAGTTTTGTGGTACCGTTCTGTCGAAAATAAAAGTGCCAAAACCCACAAACATGAGTTTTGGGTCAAACGGAGATGATTGGGTGCGTCCTTTGCGAAAAATGCAATTGCGTGTTTTTTGGTTAATGACTCGGAAAAACGGCCATCCCGAGCGAGTTTTGCTGCACTGTTCCGTTAGAAATGAAAGTGCCAAAAACCCACCAAACATGAGTTTTGGGTCAAACAGAGATGATTTGGTGCGTCTGTTGAAAAAATCAACTACGAGTTTTTTTGGTGAATGAGTGGAAAAAACGGCCATCCCGAGCGAGTTTTGCGGCACCGTTCAGTCAGAATGAATGTGCCAAAAACCCAGCAAACATGAGTTTTGGGTCAAACGGAGATATTGGGTGCGTTCGTTGCAAAAAATGCAACTGCGAATCTTCTTGTGAATCAGTGGGAAAACGACCATCCCCCGACCGAGTTTTGCGGCACCGGTCCGTCGGAAATGAAAGTGCCAAAAACCCACCAAACATGAGTTTTGGGTCAAACGGAGATGATTGGGTGCGTCCGTTGTGAAAATTCAACTGCGTGTTTTTTTGGTGAATTAGTGGGAAAAACGGCCATCCCGAGCGAGTTTTGCGGCACCGTTGCATCAGAAATGAAAGTGCCAAAACCCACCAAACACGAGTTTTGGGTCAAACGGAGATGACAGGGTGTTCCGTTGGAAAAAATTCAACTGCGAGTTTTTTTTGGTGAATGAGTGGGAAAAACGGCCATCCGAGCGAGTTTTGTGGTACCGTTCTGTCGAAAATAAAAGTGCCAAAAACCCACAAACATGAGTTTTGGGTCAAACAGAGATGATTCGGTGCGTCCTTTGCGAAAATGCAATTGCGTGTTTTTTGGTTAATGACTGGGAAACGGTCATCCCGAGCGAGTTTTGCGGCACTGTTCCGTTAGAAATGAAAGTGCCAAAAACCCACCAAACATGAGTTTTGGGTCAAACGGAGATGATTGGGTGCGTCCGTTGCAAAAAATGCAATTGCGAGTCTTCTTGTGAATCAGTGGGAAAAACGACCATCCCGACCGAGTTTTGCGGCACCTTTCCGTCGGAATGAAGTGCAAGAAACCCACAAACATGAGTTTTGGTCAAACGGAGATGATGGGTGCGTCGTTGTGAAAACTTCAACTGTGAGTTTTTTGGTGAATTAGTCGGAAAACGGCCATCCCGAGCGAGTTTTGCGGCACCGTTCCATCAGAAATGATAGTGCCAAAACCCCAAACACGAGTATTGGGTCAAACGGAGATGATTGGGTGTGTCCGTTGTGAAAAATTCAACTGCGAGTTTTTTGGTGAATGAGTGGGAAAACGGCCATCCGACCGAGTTTTGCGGCACCGTTCCATCGGAAATGAAAGTGCCAAAAACCCACCAAACATGAGTTTTGGGTCAAACGGAGATGATTGGGTGCGTCCGTTGTGAAAAAATTAAACGCGAGTTGTTTGGTGAATGAGTGGGAAAAACGACCATCCCGAGCGAGTTTTGCGGCACCGTTCCATCAGAAATGAAAGTGCCAAACCCAGCAAACATGAGTTTTGGGTCAAATGGAGATGATTGGGTGTGTCCGTTGTAAAAAATTCAACTGCGAGTTTTTTCGGTGAATGATTGGGAAAAACAGCCATCCCGAGCGAGTTTTGTGGCATCGTTCTATCGAAAATGAAAGTGCAAAAATCCACAAACATGAGTTTTGGGTTAAACGGAGATGATTGGGTGCGTCCGTTGGAAAAAAAATCAACTACGAGTTTTTTTGGTGAATGAGTGGAAAAAACGGCCATCCCGAGCGAGTTTTGTGCCACCGTTCCGTTAAAAATAAAAGAGCCAAAACCCTCCAAACATGAGTTTTGGGTCAAACGGCACGATTTGGTGCATTCGTTGCGAATAATGCAATTGCGGGTTTTTTGGTGAATGAGTGGAAAACGACTATCCCGAGCGAGCTTTGCAGCACCGTTCCATTAGAAATGACAGTGCCAAAAACCCACCAAACATGAGTTTTGGGTTAAACGGAGATGATGTGGGTGCGTTCGTTGCGAAAAATGCAATTGCGATCTTCTTGTGAATCAGTGGGAAAAACGGCCATCCCGACCGAGTTTTGCGGCACCGTTCCGTCGGAAATGAAAGTGCCAAAAACCCACCAAACATGAGTTTTGGGTCAAACGGATGATTGGGTGCGTCCGTTGTGAAAAATTCAACTTCGTGTTTTTGGTGAATTAGTGGGAAAAAACGGCCATCCCGAGCGAGTTTTGCGGCACCGTTGCATCAGAAATGAAAGTGCCGAAACCCACCAAACACGAGTTTTTGGGTCAAACGGAGATGACAGGGTGTGTCCGTTGTAAAAAATTCAACTGCGAGTTTTTTTGGTGAATGAGTGGGAAAAACGGCCATCCCGAGCGAGTTTTGTGTACCGTTCTGTCGAAAATAAAAGTGCCAAAAACCCACAAACATGAGTTTTTTTGGTCAAACGGAGATGATTGGGTGCGTCCTTTGCGAAAAATGCAATTGCGTGTTTTTGGTTAATGACTGGGAAAAACGGCCATCCCGAGCGAGTTTTGCTGCACTGTTCCATTTGAAATGAAAGTGCCAAAAACCCACCAAACATGAGTTTTGGGTCAAACAGAGATGATTTGGTGCGTCTGTTGGAAAAAATCAACAACGAGTTTTTTTGGTGAATGAGTGGAAAAAACGGCCATCCCGAGCGAGTTTGCGGCACCGTTCAGTCAGAATGAATGTGCCAAAAACCCAGCAAACATGAGTTTTGGGTCAAACGGAGATGATTGGGTGCGTTCGTTGCGAAAAATGGAATTGCGAATCTTCTTGTGAATCAGTGGGAAAAATGACCATCCCGACCGAGTTTTGCGGCACCGGTCCGTCGGAAATGAAAGTGCCAAAAACCCACCAAACATGAGTTTTGGGTCAAACGGAGATGATTGGGTGCGTCCGTTGTGAAAAATTCAACTGCGTGTTTTTTTGGTGAATTAGTGGGAAAAACGGCCATCCCGAGCGAGTTTTGCGGCACCGTTGCATCAGAAATGAAAGTGCCAAACCCACCAACACGAGTTTTGGGTCAAACGTAGATGACAGGGTGTGTCCGTTGGAAAAAATTCAACTGCGAGTTTTTTTGGTGAATGAGTGGGAAAAACGGCCATCCCGAGCGAGTTTTGTGGTACCGTTCTGTCGAAAATAAAAGTGCCAAAAACCCACAAACATGAGTTTTGGGTCAAACAGAGATGATTGGGTGCGTCCTTTGCGAAAATGCAATTGCGTGTTTTTTGGTTAATGACTGGGAAAAACGGTCATCCCGAGCGAGTTTTGCGGCACTGTTCCGTTAGAAATGAAATTGCCAAAAACCCACCAAAATGAGTTTTGGGTCAAACAGAGATGATTTGGTGCGTCTGTTGCGAAAAATTCAACTACAAGATTTTTTGGTGAATCAGTTTGGAAAATTGGCTATCCCGAGCGACTTTTGCGGCACCGTTCCGTCAGAAATGAAAGTGCCAAAAACCCACCAAACATGAGTTTTGGGTCAAATGAAGATGATTGGCTGCATCCATTGTGAAAAATTCAACTGCAATTTTTTGTTAAATCAGTGGGAAAAAGGTCATCCCGAGCGAGTTTTGAGGCACCATTCCGTCGGAAATGGAACTGCCAAAACACACCAAACCTGAGTTTGGGTCAAACGGAGATGATGGGTGTGTCCATTGCGAAAAATGCAATTGCGAGTCTTCTTGTGAATCAGTGGGAAAAACGGCCATCCCGAGCGAGTTTTGCGGCACCATTCAGTCAGAATGAAAGTGCCAAAAACCCACCAAACATGAGTTTTGAGTGAAACGGAGATGATTGGGTGCGTCCGTTGCGAAAAATGCAATTGCGAGTCTTCTTGTGAATCAGTGGGAAAAACGACCATCCCGACCGAGTTTTGCGGCACCGTCCGTCAGAAATGAAAGTGCAAGAAACCCACCAAACATGAGTTTTGGGTCAAACGGAGATGATTGGGTGCGTCCGTTGTGAAAACTTCAACTGTGAGTTTTTTGGTGAATTAGTCGGAAAAACGGCCATCCCGAGCGAGTTTTGCGGCACCGTTCCATCAGAAATGATAGTGCCAAAACCCACCAAACACGAGTATTGGGTCAAACGGAGATGATTGGGTGTGTCCGTTGTGAAAAATTCAACTACGAGTTTTTTGGTGAATGAGTGGGAAAAACTGCCATCCCGACCGAGTTTTGCGGCACCGTTCCGTCGGAAATGAAAGTGCAAAAAACCCACCAAACATGAGTTTTGGGGTCAAACGGAGATGATTGGGTGCGTCCGTTGTGAAAAATTAACGCGAGTTGTTTGGTGAATGAGTGGGAAAAACGGCCATCCCGAGCGAGTTTTGCGGCACCGTTCCATCAGAAATGAAAGTGCCAAACCCAGCAAACATGAGTTTTGGGTCAAATGGAGATGATTGGGTGTGACCGTTGTAAAAAATTCAACTGCGAGTTTTTTCGGTGAATGAGTGGGAAAAACAGCCATCCCGAGAGAGTTTTGTGGCATCGTTCCATCGAAAATGAAAGTGCAAAAAATCCACAAACATGAGTTTGGGTAAAACGGAGATGATTGGGTGCGTCCGTTGGAAAAAAATCAACTACGAGTTTTTTTTGGTGAATGAGTGGAAAAAACGGCCATCTCGAGCGAGTTTTGCGGCACCGTTCAGTCAGAATGAATGTGCCAAAAACCCAGCAAACATGAGTTTTGGGTCAAACGGAGATGATTGTGTGCGTTCATTGCGAAAAATGCAATTGCGAGTCTTCTTGTGAATCAGTGGGAAAAACGGCCATCCCGACCGAGTTTTGCGGCACCATTCCGTCAGAAATGAAAGTGCCAAAAACCCCACAACATGAGTTTTTGGGTAAAACGGAGATGATTGGGTGCGTCCGTTGTGAAAAATTCAACTGCGTGTTTTTGGTGAATTAGTGGGAAAACGGCTATCCCGAGCGAGTTTTGCGGCACCGTTGCATCAGAAATGAAAGTGCCAAAACCCACCAAACACGAGTTTTGGGTCAAACGGAGATGACAGGTGTGTCCGTTGTAAAAATTCAACTGCGAGTTTTTTTGGTGAATGAGTGGGAAAACGACCATTCCGAGCGAGTTTTGTGGTACCGTTCTGTCAAAAATAAAAGTGCCAAAAACCCACAAACATGAGTTTTGGGTCAAACGGAGATGATTGGTGCGTCCTTTGCGAAAAATGCAATTGCGTGTTTTTTGGTTAATGACAGGGAAAAACGGCCTTCCCGAGCGAGTTTTGCGGCACTGTTCCGTCAGAAATGAAAGTGCCAAAAACCCACCAAACATGAGTTTTGGGTCACACAGAGATGATTTGGTGCGTCTGTTGCGAAAAATTCAACTACAAGATTTTTTGGTGAATCAGTTGGAAAAATGGCCATCCCGAGCGACTTTGCGGCACCGTTCTGTCAGAAATGAAAGTGCCAAAAACCCACCAAAAATGAGTTTTGGGTCAAATGAAGATGATTGGCTGCATCCATTGTGAAAAATTCAACTGCAATTTTTTTGTGAATCAGTGGGAAAAAGGCCATCCCGAGCGAGTTTTGAGGCACCATTCCGTCGGAAATGGAAGTGCCAAAAACCCACCAAACCAGAGTTTTGGGTCAAACGGAGTGATTGGTGGTCCATTGCGAAAAATGCAATTGCGAGTCTTCTTGTGAATCAGTGGGAAAAACGGCCATCCCGAGCGAGTTTTGCGGCACCATTCAGTCAGAATGAAATTGCCAAAAACCCACCAAACACGAGTATTGGGTCAAACGGAGATGATTGGGTGTGTCCGTTGTGAAAAATTCAACTGCGAGTTTTTTGGTGAATGAGTGGGAAAAACGGCCATCCCGACCGAGTTTTGCGCACCGTTCCATCGGAAATGAAAGTGCCAAAAACCCACCAAACATGAGTTTGGGTCAAACGGAGATGATTGGGTGCGTCCGTTGGGAAAACTTCAACTGCGAGTTTTTTGTTGAATTAGTGGGAAAAACGGCCATCCCGAGCTAATTTTGCGGCACCGTTCCATCAGAAATGAAAGTGCCAAACCCACCAAACATGAGTTTTGGGTCAAACGGAGATGATTGGGGGTGTCCATTGTGAAAAATTCATCTGCGAGGTTTTTTGGTGATTGAGTGGGAAAAACGGCCATCCCGAGCGAGTTTTGTGGCACCGTTTTGTCGAAAATGAAAGTGCCAAAAACCCACAAAAATGAGTTTTGGGTCAAACAGAGATGATTGGGTGCGTCCGTTGCGAAAAATGCAATTGCGTGTTTTTTTGTGAATGACTCGGAAAAACGGCCATCCCGAGCGAGCCTTGCGGCACCGTTCCATCGGAAATGAAAGTGCCAAAAACACCAAACCTGAGTTTTGGGACAAACGGAGATGATTGGGTGCGTCCATTGCAAAAAATTCAACTGCAAGTTTTTTTGGTGAATCAGTGGGAAAAATGGCAACCCGAGCGAGTTTTGCGGCACCGTTCCGTCATAAATGAGAGTGCCAAAAACCCACCAAACCTGTGTTTTGGGTCAAACGGAGATGATTGGGTGCGTCCGTTGCGAAAAATTCAACTCCAGGTTTTTATGTGAATCAGTGGGAAAAATGGCAACCCGAGCGAGTTTTGCGGCACCGTTCCGTCAGAAATGAGAGTGCGAAAAACCCACCAAACCTGTGTTTTGGGTCAAACGGAGATGATTGGGTGCGTCCATTACAAAAAATACAATTGCGAGTCTTCTTGTGAATCAGTGGGAAAAACGGTCATCCCAGGCGAGTTTTGCGGCACCGTTCCATTGGAAATAAAAGTGCCAAAAAGCCCACAAACATAAGTTTTGGGTCAAACGGAGATGATTGGATGCGTTCATGGCGAAAAATTCAACTGCGAGTTTTTTGGTGAATCAGTGGGAAAAAAGCCATCCCGAGCGAGTTTTGCGGCACCGTTCCGCCGAAATGGAAGTGCCAAAAATCCACCAAACATGAGTGTTGGGTCAAATGGAGATGATTGGGTGCGTCTGTTGCGAAAAATTCAACTACGAGTTTTTTGGTGAATGAGTGGGAAAACGGCCATCCTGAGCGAGCTTTGCGCACCGTTTCGTCAGAAATGAAAGTGTCAAACCCACCAAACATGAGTTTTGGGTCAAACGAAGATTATTGGGTGCGTCCGTTGCGAAAAATTCAACTGCAAGTTTTTTTGGTGAATCAGTGGGAAAAAGGTCAACCCCAGCGAGTTGTGCGGCACTATTTCGTCGGAAATGAAAGTGCCAAAAACCCACCAACACGAGTTTGGGTCAAATGGAGATGATTGGGTGCGTCCGTTGCGAAAATTTCAAATGCGAGCTTTTTTGGTGAATGAGTGGGAAAAACGACCATCCCGAGCGAGTTTTTTGGTGAATTAGTGGGAAAACGGCCATCCCGAGCGAGTTTTTGCGGCACCGTTCCGTCAGAAATGGAAATGCCAAAACCCAGCAAACCTGAGTTTTAGGTCAAACGGAGATGATTGGGTGCGTCCGTTGTGAAAAACGCAATTGCGAGTCTTCTTGTGAATCAGCGGGAAAACGGCCATCCCTAGCGGGTTTTGCAGCACCGTTTCGTCGGAAATGAAAGTGCCAAAAACCAACCCAATATGTGTTTGGGTCAAACGGAGATGATTGGGTGCGTCTGTTGCGAAAAATTCACCTACAATTTTTTGGTGAATCGGTGAGAAAAACGGCGATCCCGAGCAAGTTTTGCGCCACTGTTCCGTCAGAAATGAAAGTGCCAAAACTCACCAAACAAGAGTTTCGGGAAAAAAGGGATGATTGGGTGCGTCCGTTGTAAAAATTCAACTGCGAGTTTTTTTGGTGGATGAGTGGAAAAAACGGCCATCCGGCGTGTTTTGCGGCACCGTTCCGTCGGAAATGAAAGTGCCAAAACCCAGCAAACCTGAGTTTTGGGTCAAAAGGAGATTATTGGGTGCCTTCGTTGTAAAAAATTCAGCTGCTAGTTTTTTGCTGAATGAGTGGGAAAAACGGCCATCCCGAGCGAATTTTGTGGCACCGTTCCGTTGAAATAAAAAGTGCCAAAAACCCACCAAACTTGAGTTTTGGTCAAACGGGGACGATTTGGTGCGTCCGTTGCGAATAATGCAATTGCGGGTTTTTTTGGTGAATGAGTGGGAAACAGCTATCCCGAGCGAGATTTGCAGCACCGTTCCGTCGGAAATGACAGTGCCAAAAACACACCAACATGAGTTTTTGGGTCAAACGGAGATGATTGGGTGCGTCCATTGCGAAAAATTCAACTGCTAGTTTTTTTTTGGTGAATCAGTGGGAAAACGGCCATCCCGGGCGAGTTTTGCGGCACCGTTCCTCGGAAATGGAAGTGCCAAAACCCACCGAACATGAGTTTTGGGTCAAACGAAGATGATTGGGTGCGTCCGTTGCGAAAAATGCAATTGCGTGTTTTTCTTGGTGAATGAGTGGGAAAATGGCCATCCCGAGCGATCTTAGCGGCACTGTTCAGTCGGAAGTAAAAGTGCCAAAAACCCACCAAACTTGAGTTTTGGGTCAAATAGAGATGCTTGGGTGCGTCCGTTGTAAAAATTCAACTCCTAGTTTTTTTGGTGAATGAGTGGGAAAAAGCCATCCCGAGCGAGTTTTGTGCGCATCGTTCCTTCGGAAATGAAAGTGCCAAAAACCAACTAAACCTAAGTTTTGGGTCAAACGGAGATGACTGGGTGCGTCCGTTGTAAAAAATTCAACTGCAAGTTTTTTTTGTTATCAAGGGAAAACGGCCATCCCGAGCGAGCTTTGCGGCACCGTTCCGTCAGAAATGAAAGTGCCAATACCCACCAAACATGAGTTTTGGGTCAAACAGAGATGATTGGGTGCGTCCGTTGTAAAAAATTCAACTGCGAGTTTTTTTTGCGAATGAGTGGGAAAAACAGCCATCCCGAGCGTGTTTTGCGGCATCATTCCGTCGGAAATGAAAGTGCCAAAGCCAACAAACATGAGTTTTTGGGTCAAATGGAGATGATTGGTTGTGTCCGTTTGCGAAAAATTCAACTGCGAGTTTTTTTGGTGAATGATGGGAAAAACGGCCATCCCGAGCGAGTTGTTTTGCGGCACCCGTTCCGTCGGAAATGAAAGTGCCAAACCCCACCAAACATGAGTTTTGGGTCAAATGGAGATGATTAGGTGTGTCCGTTGGGAAAAATTCAACTGCGTGTTTTTTCGGTGATTGAGTGGAAAAACGGCCATCCCGAGCAAACTTTGCGGCACCGTTCAATCGGAAAGGAAAGTGCCAAAACCCCACCAAACATGAGTTTGGGTCAAAGTAGATGATTTGGTGCGTCCGTTGCGAAAAATTCAACTGCAAGTTTTTTTGGTTTATCAGTGGGAAAAATGGCCATCCCGAGCGAGTTTTGCGGCATCGTTCCTTCAGAAATGAAAGTGCCAAAAACCCACCAAACATGAGTTTTGGGTCAAATGGTGATGATTGGGTGCGTCCATTGCGAAAAATTCAACGCGAGTTTTTTTGGTGAATGAGTGGGAAAAACGGTCATCCCGAGCGAGCTTTGCAGCACCGTTTCGTCGGAAATGAATGTGCCAAAAATACACCAAACATGAGTTTTGGTCCACAGAGATGATTGGGTGCGTCCGTTGAAAAAGTCAATTGCAAGTTTTTATTGGTGAATCAGTGGGTAAAACAGCCATAACCGCGCGAGTTTTTGGGTGCACCGTTCCGTCACAAATGGAAATGCC
>VDCT01000307.1:0-37884 GCA_009763385.1 Coix lacryma-jobi var. lacryma-jobi
CCACACTCATAGCATCTTCCAATCTTCTTCTTCTTTGGCTTAGTGATGCTCTTGCGTTGATTCATCTTCTCTTCAAGGAAGCCAATGCCATTTCTATTGGTCTTCATGACGGTGTTCATGAGTAGCTCACTTTGAAGACATTGTCCCTTGGTGAATTTCTTCAACCCGGTGGTGAGGTGCTCCTTCTCTCTCTTAAGGTTGTCATTTTCTTGTTGGAGCTCTAATCGAGATGGTGTCATCTTGTAATCTCTCTCCATCTTCAATCTCTTGTTCTCTTCTTTTAGCATGTCAAGCTCAAGTATCATGCTATACTCATCATCTTGGGTCTCAACAATGTCTTGCTTTGTGGTTGCAAGCTTCTCTAGATCAACCTTGAGCTTTGCATTCTCATTCTTGATCTTGATATAATCATCATAGTGATCGGCCACAACCACATTCTTGCCCTTGCCACTAGCTCTTTGCTCATCATGCTCACTAACCAAGTCCTCACAAGATGTTGCTATGTCACACTTAACAACAAGGTTAGGAGCATCAAGTGTCTCATGTGAAAGCATATCATAAGCAATGGTGAGAGTATCATAATCTACTTTCACTTGAGTGTATTGTTCTTTGAGCAATTGATAACTAGTGGTAAAGTCACTATGCATCTTATCAAGTTTCTCATTTTTAGCTTTGAGCTCTTTGTTAGAGGACTTGAGCTCCTTGATAGTGGATGACATAGTTGCAAGTTCATTTTTTAGTTCATCACTAGCATGAATAGCATGATCACATTTCTCAACAAGAGATTCATTTTCATCAACAAGCTTTTCATTTTTAGCTCTAGTCTTTCTTATGATTTTGGTGTAGTTGTTTAGCAATGTGACAAGCTCATCATAAGTGGGTGACTCAAATTCACCATCACTATCACTATCACTAGAGTCATCATCGTTTTGTACCTTCCGTCACCCTTGGCCATAAGGCATAGGTGTGTTGATGATGATGGCAACGGTGGTGGTGGTGGTGTAGAGGAGCCAATGACTAGAGCGGCCACCTTCTCCTTCTCATCATCACTATCTTCATTTGATGAGCCACCGGAGGAGTCAATGTCGGTGAGCCAATCACCAACAATGTAAGCCTTCCACCTTTCTTGTGGTATTGCTTTTTCTTCTTGCCATCCTTCTTGTAGTAGGGCTTTTCATCCTTCTTCTCATCTTCACTTGATGAGTCATACTTCTTGCCCTTGTTCTTGTTCTTGTAGCTCTCTTTCTTGGGCTTGGTGCATTGATGAGCAAGATGGCCAAGCTCACCGCAATTGTAGCAATCCATTTCGGAGATTGGCCTCCTCTTGCTACTTGTGAAGAACTTCTTCTTTCTTGAGTCAAAGTTGACTCCACTCTTGTGAAGCTTCTTCAACATCTTGGTGGTCCTTCTCACCATGAGAGCAATGTTGGAGTCATCTTCTTCATCACTTGAGCTCTCATGATGCACCATAATAGCCTTGGACTTGCCTTTCTTGTCATGGCTAGCTTTGAAGGCCAAGTCCTTCTTCTTGTCGGTGGAGGAGCCACCACTTGGTGTGATGTGCATGTACATCTCATGCGCATTGATCTTTCCCAAGATTTGAGTTGGTTGTAGCGGTGGAAAGATCACCTGATGTAGCACCATCAAATGGTTCCATACTTCTACATGGTAAGAACAAAAAACAATCTTCCTCACTACATCAGATGGTTGCATTGGTGGTGAGGCCAAGTCCATTTATCTCTTCTACAAGAACATTCACGTGAGTACATTTCATTTGCACTTTCATTAGCATGCATATCAAAAGAGTGAAGCTTTTCAACTAAATATAGCGTTCCTCACACTCACTCTTGGTTCCTCACATGAGCGCACAAATGTTTTCCATAGATCATGGGAATTTTTGTGGGTTCCGAACAACGGTTGAAACATCTTTGCAAATCCTCACCGCCTGACGGTGTGAAGTGCGCAGCGACGCCTGAAAGCGCGCGCACAGACACACCGTGAACTGAATATCCGGCATGTCGCCGTCAGGTAGAGCAGCGACCCGATCATACTCCGGTACTCCTTCTGGTCCCAGCTTCTCCATCCACATCCGCATCCAGGGCTGTCGTGGTCGACATGGGTGTTGGAAGAGGCTTGGCCTCACCCATATTGAACCTCTTCAGCAAGTCTTTGGTGTACTTGCCTTGGTGCACAAACGTCTCTTCTCGGGATTGCTTAATTTGCAATCCGAGAAAGAAAGTCAGCTTGCCCATCATACTCATCTCGAACTCCCTGCTCATTAAATCTGCAAACTTGGCAACCAAAGCGTGAGAAGAACCACCGAAAATGATATCATCCACGTAAATTTGGACCAAGAGAGTGTCTTTGCCTTGCTTGAGGAGAAAAAGTGTTTTATCCACACATCCCATTTTAAAACCCTTAGGTAGCAAAAAGGTTTTCAATCTATCATACCAGGCTCTAGGGGCTTGTTTCAAACCATATAAAGCTTTGTGGAGTTTAAAAACATGGATTGGAAACTTGGAATTTTCAAAACCGGGGGGTTGTGCAACATACACCTCTTCTTCTATGTAGCCGTTTAAGAAGGCACTCTTGACATCCATTTGAAAAAGTTTAAACCCTTTGGATGCAGCAAAAGCCAAGAGTATCTTAATAGCCTCCAAACGAGCTACGGGAGCAAAAGTCTCCTCATAGTCTATCCCCTCCTTCTGACTATAACCCTTCGCTACAAGTCTGGCCTTGTTCCTCACAATGTGGCCATCCTCTCCTTGTTTGTTTTGAAAACCCATTTTGTCCCAATAGGATTACAGTCTGGAGGAGGTGGAACCAAAACCCAAACCCGATTTCTTTCAAAATTTTCTAACTCCTCATGCATGGCATTGACCCAATCCAGATCCGTCAAAGCGTGTCCAACATCTCGGGGTTCAAATCAGCAACAAATGCAGAATGAGCAAAGTGAGAGATTTGTTGTGACCTGGACCGAGTGACACGTTCGTCGATGCTGTCGATCATCTGTTGAGGCGGGTGTTGGCGCTGGATGTGTCGTGGCGCCTCCCGAGCAGAAGTGATCTCCCCCTCAACAGCAGCTGGTGCCTCCCCGGGTACAAAAGGTACCGCTCGGGGTGGCGGATCCCACGGCCCCCAAGTAGTAGAGGAAGAAGGGTCGGGGTCGTGAGTCGTAGTAGAAGCCGCTCCTCGCGACACAGCAGGTGGAGGGGGTGTTGGATCATCTATACCTTCAGCACCCTCGTCCTCGTCATCAAAAAGAGGCCACCAACCTCATGATCACCTGCACGCTCAAAACGAGAAGAAGGACAAACCATGGTCTCATCGAAGGTGACATCGGATGTCTCCATGACTCGGTTGGTATAAAGGTTAAGTACACGATAAGCTCGAGTGTGAGTGCCATAACCCAAAAATACACCGTCAGAAGAACGAGACTCAAATTTGTCCAGGTTGCCTTTCTTGAGTATAAAACAATGGCAACCGAAAACTCTAAAGTAACTCACTTTGGGATGTCTACCAAAACGCAACTCATAAGAAGTCTTTTTCAAGAAAGCTCGGAGAAAAATGCGATTGGAAATATAGCATGCAGTGTTCATAGCTTCGCCCAATATCGCCTAGGAGTCCTATGCTCATCGAGCATCGTCCTGGCCATCTCTACAAGGGTCCGATTCTTCCTCTCTACAATACCATTTTGTGACGGTGTGTAGGGGGAAGAAAACTGATGCTCCAAACCCAAAGAGTCACAAAACTTCTCAAATCCGAATTCTTGAATTCGGAACCATTATCACTACGGATAGCTCGCATCGAGTTTCATAGGGAACTCGTTCTGAAGACGTAAAATCAGATTGCGAGCAAAAGATAAAGTCTCAGTCTTCTCAGTCAAAAAGAAGACCCACGAATATCTCAAAAAATCGTCAACAACGACAAGAACATACCACTTCCCTCCAACCGAGCTCACCCGAGCGGACCAACAAGGTCCATGTGTAAAAGCTCTCCAGGGCGCTTAGTCATGACTTGAGTCACAGGATGGTGGGGAGCGGCCACCATCTTTCCATGTCTACAAGAATGGCAAACAAGATCCTTCTCCATCGACAACTTGGGCAATCCTCGGATTAAGCCAAGTGAGCTAAGCCTTGCAAGCAAGTCGAAGCTCAGGAGACCATAGTTCTCCTATGCCACTTCAAGATCAGAGGAGGAAGGACTAGACAAAAGACAGCGGGAAATACCAAACGACTCCGAGAAATTCGCACGAAAGACTTTCCCAAAGGGCAAATCAAACAAACAAGGTTGCCCTGAGGGATCTAAAATGCGACTGAGATTCGGTTTAAAACGAATCTCATAGTCATCATCAAAAAGTTGCGAAACAGAAAGAAGGTTAAAATGCAAGTTAGAAACAAGAGCAACATCATGCAACACAAAGTGCTCATTACCTTGCACCGACCCACAAGACAACACCTTACCTTTGCTATTGTCGCCGAAGGTGATAAACTCCTTTCCGGCAACAGGACTAAGACTGGAGAACCACTTGGCGTTTCCGGTCATGTGCCTTGAGCAACCGGAATCCACCAACCAAATGTCCTCCAATCGTTTTACCTACATCAATAAAAAGACATAGGGTGAGCATATGGTCCAACACTGGGTGAGTAAATAGGATGAATACCAGTGTTGGGCGGCTGCTCAAAAGAACGGTTAGTAGAAAAACCATTCCTAGCAGGCCTACGGGGAAAGACGATCACCACGCACGGGAAAACGTGGTCCGCTAAGGGAAGAGCGTCCATCGCGATACTCAAACGCGGTGGAGGGAAACGCTCAACAAGCCTCCGCCACGGGGTCCGTATCCTGCAAAGTCAGGACCCCGTCGGGCAACACCTCCCTGACGCCTAGGACCTTGAGGCACTGCACCTCTAGGCCTAGAGCTCTCCTCGGAGCTCTCCTCTGAACATTCGGCCACATGTACATCATGGAAAGGATGGTACATGTCCGCATTGTCCATCTCCCTGGCACGCGCGCTCCTCTCTCTTGCGCCGAAAGCAAAACTCACTCAAGTGTCCATCTCTCCCACAATGCTCACAATGGTACCTCACCGCTCTCATAGGGGGTGTTGGTACTCACGGTAGTGGGTGTGGATCACTTTGCCCTTCTGTGGCATAAGCTCCTCCTGGATAGGTGGCATTGTGTCTAGCTTGTTCTTGAGGTGGTTTGGTTTGGGATGCCACATTTGCTTCTTGGGTGGAGCTTTTGGAGGTTCCTCAAACACTCCGTCCTTGGTGTTAGGCTTGAGAGGCTCTTTGGGTGGAATCATGGTAAGCTTGGGAGTAGTGGTGGAGTTGGGCTTCTCACTCGGGTTTAAGACCACTAAACTCTCCAACCTTGCCAAAAGATGAAGCATCAACGCCCTGAGCGAAACCTACACCAGGACCTCCAGCAGCACGCTTGAACTGGGAGATCATCATCCCAAGCTGCGGCTCACCACAAGACACCCATGACAAGATGGTCCGAAGGTATGTGTTTTCCTCCTCGGTTTGCATCTTGCCATGCTTCACGTTCGCAATCTCCATCTCCAAACCCTCACACAAAGCACACCTAGTCACACAAGTGCTACCCGAGCTGGCCTTCTCAAGAGACACAATCTTAGCATTCTTCTCTGCCAACTCGGATTGAAAGCCAGCACAAGACTTGCACGCACCCAACAACACGGGTATAGCCCGGAGCTCATCCAACCTCTCCAACCAAAGCAGCATACTTACCTCTCAGAGTGAGAAGATCAGTCATGTGCTTGGTGCACATCTCGCACTCAGCCTCCTCAGACACGACCACGGTGGATCTAGCAAACTCAAGCTCCTTCACTGTGTCCTCCCACTTCTGCCTAAACTCCTTGCGCTCTCTAGCAGCACGCCTAAGCAGCTTATCTTGACTAAGAAGCGCGGCAGTAAGTTTCTCGACCTCAGCAGAAAGCTCATCGGGGGTCTGAGATACCTGGGAGGAGTCATCGTCGTCGTCGTGAGGGATGTCCTCCAACTTGCCGTTGACCTCATCACCAAGGGCCATGGTGCAGAAGCCCTCGTCGTCGGCGAAGAAGCAGAGGCCGTTCAGCTTGTCCTCGATCCTCTTCTTCTTCTCGGACTCGTCGTCGCTTGAGCAAGCGGAGTCATCATCCGAGCCGTCGACGTCGCTGAGCGTGGCGAAGAACGCACGCTGCTCAGCCTGGGCCTTCTCCAAGTACTTCTTCTTGATGTACTCCTTGTCGAAGCCGCCCCTCCGCTTGAACCTCGCGGGGACGTACTTCTCCTTGCGCTTGCTGGAGTCGTACTTGTGCCCATGATCGCCCTTCTCAGATTGCTTGTTCTTCTTGGGACAGTTGGCGATGAAGTGGTCGGGGTCGCCGCACTCGAAACATCCCGAGCGTCCTCCTCCGCGGCGACGGTTCATGCGGTTGTTGTGAAACCGCGAGAACCGGTTGGCGAGCAAAGCCAACTCGTCATCCCCCAAAGACTCCAACTGCTCCTCTGTGACAGAAAGAAGAGAAGAGAGTACAAATCCTCCAGAGGGGTTAGCAGAAGAGCCAGAAACCAAAGCCATAGTCGGGCCAGAAGGATTTTCATAAGAAGCCCTCGACATGGCGTCAATCTCACTAGACTTGAGCTTACTAAAGAGCTCGTCGCATGTGAGGGCCTCATAGTTAGACGATTCGATGATCGCCTGGACCTTTGTGAGAATATATATGATGAATGATTGACTTTGTGAGGAAGGTTTGAGGCTTTTACACGGTTGAGTCCATATCTAGTTATGCACTTATTGTTATGACTAACCGGTGGTGTTGAGTTGTGGTGTTTCTGTGTTGGTGTGCGTGTGCAACATGTGTCTCTTGGCTGTGTTGATGTGCAGGTGTTGAGCTCGGATACAGTGGTCGATGGCGAGGTGAAGGTCAAGTAGAGACGTGTCGTGCCGACGGACCGGGAGCGGTGAAGGATGGGCGTGCCGTGCGGCGGACGTGCCATGCCGATGTACCTAGAGCGGTGAAGGGCGGACGTGAGGCTTGGACTGACGGACTAGAGGGCCAGAGGACCAGCTGTGGTAGCTGGCACGTGGCATCGGTGAGCGAGAGCACATGGGGATGTGCGATGCATCGGCCGAGTCGGGAGGAAGACGATGGCGTTGTGGCACTTGGCGGAGGTCGGACACGGGCTTGCGTGCGGCGCAAGTGCCCTCGGCCAAGTCAAGAAGGAAGGCGAAAGCGTTGTGCCCGGCGTGGAGGCTGGACATGCATCGGCATTGGTGCCGATGGTCGGAGTGTGCGAACCACATCCCGTCTACGGTGCGGGTTTGGTAGCTGAGCCTCAAAAAGCTACCCTCGACGGTTTTCCGAGTTTGGGCCTCAAAACTCGGGTGGCCGATTTCCGAGTTTGGGCCTCAAAACTCGGGATGGACGGTTTCCAGGTTTGGGCCTCAAAACCTGGGCTCGTGGGTTTCCGAGTTTGGGCCTCAAAACTCGGGGTGGACGGTTTGCCAGGTTTGGGCCTCAAAACCTGGGCTGGCGGGTTTCTCGGTTTGGGCCTCAAAACCGGGGGTTGGTCCGAAAGGACGGTCGACGCGTGGCGGCGTGGAGAGGCTGGCGCGGCGGCATAGCTATCCACGAGGAAGGCGCGGTGGTCGACGGTGACGGCACGTGGCGACATCCTGGAGGTCGCGTCGAGGCAAAGCTACCAGATGTGTGGGCGTGGCCGTCGGATGAAGATCGTTAGGACTGGACGGTTTTACCCCTGGGGGGTATTTGGGTCGAGTGCTTAATGTAAGGGTGTTTTGGTCTTCGGACTTGCGCCTATATATATGAGGGGGGCTGCTAGGGCAGCCATATCCTTGGACGTTGTCTCCCTCATTTTGTGCTTGTGAGAGAAGGCTAGGGTTAGAGGAGAGTTGGCTCTTGTTCTTGAGCTTTTCGCCATCCAAGCTTTGTGTTGCTAGGAGTGGCTTGTAGCCCGACACTGAGTGCTTAATCAATCATCCATCTTGCTGAATCCAAGGATGAAATTCGTGCTTTAATTTGTCTCGTGATTTTGTTCTTCGTGTTGCACCGTTTTCCCCTCTTTCGATCTTCACGAGATTTCTTGTTTCAAGGGAAGATTCGCAAATCCGTTTGAACCATCTTCTAGAGCATCGTGAGAGACATCTTTCTACCGAAGGGTTTTCTCTAATTCCTCACGAGCTAGTTGATCGGGCGGATTTCGTTTTGGATCACGTTCTTGCTCTTTTGCCCCGAAATCTTTCGATTCACCGATTAGGAGTTAGGTTCGAGTCATGATCTCCTAGGAGTAGCTCACTAACATCCTTGTGACCTCTCAGATCGAATCCTAGCCCTAGAGCTTTTGATTTGGAGGAGATTGGGTTGAATCCGCGGAAGAACTGTGCAGTTTCGGGGGCATCGGACGCTGGTCACGGGAGCATCGGACGCTGCTGTTCATAGCATCGGACGCTCCGGTGACATGTGTCAGTTCTGGTGTTTTGAGTGGGCATCGGACGCAGGGCATCGGACGCGTCCGTTGATCATCGGACGCGCCGGACCCTGACCATCGGACGCTCCGTTGTCCATCGGACGCGTCCGAGGGTTGAGCATCGGACGCTGAGGGTTCACTGTAGCCAGCGTCCGATGGCTATGCAGTGAAGTTCCAGAAAGGGGTCTTTTGGCATCGGACGCGTCCGGTGCTTGTACATCGGACGCAGGTCAGCTGTTTCGTCCGCTGTTTGTTCGTCTGACTTCGGATTTGGTTTCTGCTTTTTGCGTTGGATTCCCGACTTTGTGCTCTACAGAAACAGGCTTCCCGCTTTGTAAAAATGCCTGAATCCCCCTCGCGTTGCTCGGGTGAGGTTGAGGTTACCCAAAGCCCATCTTGTCACTAGTTGACTCGCGTGGATTTGGGCGAGGGAGTTTTTGTGGTGTCCCGTTGTGTTCCTAGGGAACATCCACCCATTCTCTTGGGTCGTGGACATCACGCGTGTCGGCTTTGCTCTTGGGGTTGATTTTCTGGGACAAAGGTCTAAACATTTTGAAAGAAATTTTGAAGCTCCCATTCACCCCCCCCCCCCCTCTGGTCGCTTTGCTTTAGCATTTTTGGTTCTTCACTTTGAGTCCCACACCGACGATCGAGAGTATGCAAAAGCTTCAAAGCCCTCTCATGATCGTCGAAAGGCAACAGCTCCTTGTTCGCTCTCATCTTGTTGACAATACCTGAAAGCGAGCGAATAAACTTTCTATGCTCTCGCCAGGCATATGTCTAAAGTTCTCATACTCCCGCTTGTGCGACTCGTAGAGACAGGATTTGACTTGAGTGGTTCCCTCATGGAAGCGCATGAGGGTCGCCAAAATCCCCAAATACCGATGCTAACAAGTAGCAAAGATACCTAGAGAGGTTCCTTGGTCAACTCTAGGGCCAAACGAGAAGTCCAGAAACCAAGCGAAGAAGCCGGGGGAGGAAACGCACTAAAACGCAACACTCAGCAAGGATCCCAGACTGTCCGGCTCTGGGGTCCCAGACTGTCCGCGGCTACTGCGGACTGTCTGCCAGCCGACCCCGGACTGTCCGCCGGCCAAAGTCCAAAAACAGCAAAGCTGCTGAAGTCTCCCTGGACAGTCCCCCGGACTGTCCGCGGATGACAACGGCGGACTGTCCGTCGGTCAAACCGAGACAACACAGCCGAGCCACGCTACCTGACGCGCGGACTGTCTGCGACCCCAGCGGTGTAGTGTCCGCGGATGAACAGAAAGGGCGATTTTGGTCGCCCTCAACTCAAATCTTCTCCAAATCGATCCAAACCAAAATCCCTTGATCCCAAACTTGGAGAGGATGATCACGATGTAGTTAGGAGACTATCTCCAAGAAATCATCCACTCAAATCAACTCAATCAACGGGAAATCGAAGGGGAAGGTGTATGAACCGAAAAAAGCGCCACAAAAACGAAATCGACCCGATCTACTTGTTCGTGAGGGTAGAGATAAATTCCTTCGGTGGAAATGTTCTCCTCACTATAAAGAACAAGTTGATTCAAGTGGAATTCAAAAAGACGCAGTATAGAGAGAGATCGAGTGACGGGAAAAATGCGGAGAAATGAAGAACGCGAAGAACACGAACCAAAACGCGAATCAACACATCGATCTGCAACCGTGTGGCTACCACACGCTACAACAGTGAGATTACGGTCTCACTTCCTCAAATCTCCAGTACACAGAGGTATGGTTCTCTATGGATCTCAGTAGCTACAGCAGGGGACTGGGAGAGCAGGAAAACCCTAAGTGCAAAGAGCAAATGATTGAGATAGATTGGAGGTGGGTGTATCCCCCTACTTATCCTAATTCTAATTCCCACTCTACCCCTACTTAATTACAGAGCGAACCAGCCAAACCCTAAGGCTATCCTGGACCAACTCGAAGATAGTGCTGATCCGACGGCCACGCCCGCACAACTGGTAGCGTTGCCTCGACGCAACCTCACCGATTGCCGCCACGTGCCGCCACCCGCTCTGCTTGTCCTCTTCACGGACTCCGCCCCCGGTTTTGTGGCCGAAACCGGGACACCAGGCCTTCAAGTCCATCCCCCCGGTTTTGAGGCCCAAACCGGGAAACCAGCCAGCCATCGCCTGAGTTTTGTGGCCCAAACTCAGAAACCCGCCAGCGCCCAGGTTTTGAGGCCCAAACCTGGAAACCCTCCTCAGCCCGAGTTTTGTGGCCCAAACTCGGCAAACCCGCAACACTTAGGTTTTGTGGCCCAAACCTGGAAACCGTCCACCCGGTGGTTTTTCTATGGCTCAACCACCAAACCGGAGCTGTAGAGGGGATGCACGGCCCGTGCACCCCGTCCACCGACACGTGTCCCCAGGTCCTCGACCCAAGCAACACCATGCCCCGCAAGTCTCTCCGCTCGTCGCTGTCCCAGGCTGTCAGCCACCACAGCTGATCCTCAGGCCACCGGTCCCTCAGTCCAAGCCTCACGTTCGCCCTTCACCGCTCCCGGTCCGTCGACACGGCACGTCTCTACTTGACCTTCACCTTGCCCTCGATCACTGTCTTCATGCTCGACACCTGCACAACACAAGCCAAAGAACATGCGCATCAAACCCGTTGACAATCACTGATCACTCGAGACTCGGCATACACCCATGTATCCGCATGACGTACTGTCCGGGGCTATAAGGGCGGACTGTCCGTAGTTCAAATTTCAGCACGATTCCAAACGGCTCGTTTGAGGCCTCCCTCTATAAATAGAGGTGGTGGCTGGCCATTTGGTGTGTTGGGCACCTTGGGGACTTAGTGTCCTTGTGTGAGAGTGCTTGGGAGCCCTCCAACTCACTTGGGATTTGTGCTAATCATATCTGCTAAGTGAGAGAGTGATTCTAGTGTGGTGCATGAGAGATTGCAAGTGTGGCACTAGGTGATCGAGTTGCAAGCCGGTGATGCTTGTTACTCTTGGAGGTTGCCACATCCTAGACAGCTGTTGGGTATTTTAAACGCACACAGAAAAATCCGCAAGCACACGGATACCGATGTAGCTTTCACCCGAGAGTATTCCAGGGTATCGATTTCCATGGGGAACGTGAAGTGTACTAGAAGAATTAAGAACGTCCAAGAAAAGAATGGTAATATGGGTAGAGAGAGATATAAGGTTTTCTAAGCGGGCCTATCTAATTAAAGGCTCACTATACTTTACTTACTTCGGAGCAGCAGGTCCTTTCCAACTCTCGAGAAAGACTGGGAAGAAGGTAGTTGGGGGAAGGCTGCCAAAAGCTCTACGAAACACCAACCCTAACATGGTGGATTACAAAGACCTGACAGAGCTGTCACCCTCTGGGGCTACCACAACTATTCCGGAGGATTGGGCGCAAACTCAGGTAAACCCTAGTCTAGACACCACGTCTACACTAACGCTTACTACTCTAATTACATATGATAACTAGAGCACTCAATACGAGCGGAGATCTAGTAAATAAATAAATTAAGAACTGAAATTAAAAATAATACTTAGAAGTAGTAAATGAAGAACATGGAGATTACTTGAAGACGAACCAGATGCTGCACCAATACAATGTCGAGGACGAACCAGGGGCTCCTCCTTAGCTCTCTCCTTCTCTCTCTAATCCGATCTCTAATTACAACTAGATGAACTAGACAACTAGAACAAGAACTAGAACTAGAAGAACTAGACGAGATTCATCTAGAGGGACCTCTACTTCTAATTGAAACCCTAGTTTCTGATGTGGAGATGAATAATGAAGATGGAGATGGCTCTTGGGGGCGCCCCTGGGGTCTCTTATATATTCCTGGATGGAGTAGGGGGCAAGGAATTGCCACATCATCGATCCGCGTCACATTTATCGCCCACCGTTGGATCAAACCGACTTCAGGGACGGTGGAGATGCATCCTAGGAGGCGGTGGAAGAAGGTTCCAGAAGGCGGAGGCAAAACGGCCTCCGTGGCCGACCGGTCGGTCCTTGGGGTGGGACCGGTCGGTCTGGCCCAGTGGGCCCACGTGGTGGGCCGCCTCGTGGTGTCTTCTAGATCCTTCTTTTGCAGATTTCGTTGCGAAATTATATCTTTTCATCCGAGACTCCGAATATAGCAAATGATATGTCTGTTTCGAATCGTCTCGACGAGCTCTTCGCAATGGTGTACTCCAATTCATCACTTGAGATACTTTATATGGTGAAATATTGATGTCCTACAAAACAAGTGAGAGCAACCAAAACTCATGGAACTTGTTAGTTTCAAACCCTACAACTATGCTTTGTAATTGATTTAGTGTCATTTCATGCAATAGTTGATGGTTAATATGAGCATTAGTGAGCATCAACAAGTTCCCCCAAGCTTACCCTTTGCTAGTCCCTTAGCAAAGCCAATCTCAACAATGGATCAGGAGTTGCTGCAATATCTTCACTTCCAACAAGTACACATGTATTCAAACAGAAGTTCTCATATGGAATAGGAAAAAGTATCATATTATTCATCACAGGGCTTAGTACTTTACCTTGAATCTTGAGTAATCGAAAGATTAAACGATCAAATCAAGCATTATGTCTCTTGCTCTGTCACTTCACCATTATCCCAGAATTTTTATGAATTTTCAAAAACATATGTTGCCAAATTAAACAATGGATCCAAAGAAAAAGTCAACCATACCATTGAATCGAGAAGTGCATGTGTATGGAAAATGGAGTTGGATGCTCTTTTAAAATATATCACTCTCTTTTGTCTATTAGAAACACATGGCTATCAAGCTAATTCTACTAGCGGGCACGTGCCCATTTTTTCTGATATTCTCTTTTTTTCTCTTTTTTTCGAGGTTCCGGACACTTGTCCCTTTTTATTTCCTCGGGATCTATCTTTTTGAGGTCTCGGACACTTGTCCCTTTTTATTTCCTCGGAATTTTTTTTCTTTTATTTCTCTCATTTTTTTAATAGCCACATGCTTCCAACAAACTTTTGAGAGGATAACAATAGATAATCATGAGCATTTATGCGGAGGATGGATGAAATGTGTAAGTGATCTCAATTCAATAGTATGATAACTTCTCATAGGGTCAACAGAGCTTAATTTAACTCAATGCAATTATTTGTCATATTAATATTGGAAACTCTCCGGAACTCTAGTGTTGTTTTAAAACAAGATAACAGTAGCTCAGATCATCACATATCATATCTGTCAATTACCTAGACTCTGGATCAAGCATTTGCTACCCATATATTTAATTTCATTTTTAAGCATCATTATTAATCAGGAGAACTCATGCTTTAAAGGCTAGGTACTTGAAAGAAATTAGAGAGAGCAACTATTCATCATTTCCATATAAAAGATTAGAGAGAGAGTTCTTCTTTTATTAGTAACTTCTTAAAACAAACTAAGCAAAACTTAACACACTATTTATTTAACCTAACACACCACTGATCATAAATAACTATATTATAAATAACTAAGATAGTGAATAAGACATACCTGGATCACGAAGATAACGGGGGTGCGTCTCCCCAAGCTTGTTCCCTTAATAGCGTTGAGCCTTCATGTGCCCATATTTTTTTCTTTTTAATTAATGGTGAGCCTTCATGTGCCCACATATTTTTTTGTTTTGTTTTATATTTTATTTTCATTTATGTATAGAAGGAAAACTTAAGAGGATAAGGATACTCACCTGGATACACGGGGGTGCTTTCCCCCAGCTGAATGTTGACGTAGTCGTTCAATCTTGTCATGCAGTGGACTAGCAGTGAAAATGTTCTACCCCTATCGGAGCATTGACTGATGTTGATGGTTGTTGAAACAGTGCTCTAATAGTGGATGGAACCTCCACTTGCTTGTCAGCTTTTCTTGGTCTTTCAGATCCTGTGAAACTCAAATAGACAACAAAATTTGTGGAACAGATTAACGTTAGTGGTTGGCCACTTAAGCCTTAATTGTCCAGAGTTTCAGTAAGATCTCTTCTCAATATTTTTTGTATTTTTACTTTTATGATGCAATGACAGTCTAACAAAATGAATGCATTTTTATTTTTACGCCACCACAGTGAATATCCCTACGGGTTTTTACACACATAGAATTATTTACATGGGGCTTTTAGGTTTTATGATGCTGTGTAATAAGTAAAACATTTTATTTTCTTTTTTATGTAATGCTAATGCAGAGAAGTAAATATGCTATGGAGAGATGATGATGGAAAGTAATATGCAAAATGGAAACTAATGCAGAAAAGATAAATATAGATAAACTACCGATTTACCTTTCGGCGAGGGGTTCAATGTTTTAAGTCCTCTGAACAGGACTTCTCACTATGTTCATTCCTGAGGTGCATCATTTGATCCTGATATGTAGACCTTGATAACTACACCTCTTGATATGGTGTCACTGATGTTTTTTTTGTTCGCTCAGCAATTTGAAGTGAAACATTAATTGTGGAAGCTGGCATCATCTTGCTCAGTGTGCAAGCTCTTGTGATCCTGGACCTTCACTCTAATAGAATGTGGGAGTTGACAAACTCCCCCATGTTTTGCTCAAGAGTGCATCCTGCTCATAAAGACAAGGTAGAGATCAAGTGCATGGGCTTTGTTGGTGGAAAAACACCAACAGAACCAAAAGTTTTGTTCATTCCTCTCTAACCTTAGGCACATTGCACAAGATAAACTTGTTGTTTATGTGTTCTATTCAATCTTAACATGGGTGATAGTATAGAGCATGAGCATGAAAGTACCATCTTAAAATATTTAACAGATCAGATTGTTTAACCCAAGGAAGGATAATCCATACATAATGTGTTGATCATAATTGTGATATATCATCTTCCAAAGGTTGGATGCATAATATTTTAGCTCATTTGGTTAAGATAGTGAGATTCAAGAGAGTAAAGCTAAGAACAAAGAGTAAAGAACTGAACATGTTGAGTTGTTTAGGTTGGATAAGTGAGGTGCAACTTAAACATGTTTGGTTCTTTATGTATGTGCATACCAGAATCAAAGAGAAGCTTTTAAAAGTGATGGTCACCTACCTTGAAATGTTGCTTTATCATTGAAGAGTGATTGTGTCGAACCACCTTGTGGAAGCTTCTCTTGTCTAGCTGGTTGTTGTTCATGAATAGCTTGTCTTTTCTTGCCTATGTCACAGTGGGCCAGCTGAGTCTTGTTCTCAACAGGTCCAGACGATGGAGACTTTGTCGTCTAGTGGCCCAGCTCAGACTTGTTCACCTACTTCCATGGAGTGAGTGCCTTGATTGTAAGTATTGTTTTGTGGCACTCATCTTCTGTCTTGTTCTATAAACCTCTTTTCTCCATGATCAGTGAGTTTGTGTCTCCCTTGCGCAAGTTGTTGAAGTTCATGTGTCTTTTCATCTCCAGTGTGAGTTCATCTCAGGACTTTCCCAAATTGATATTGGAAATTTTCCTGCAGGGGTTAGTCCAACAAAATATCCAACATCCACTATAGCATATTATAGGCCTCAAAACCAACCTAGACACCACGTCTAATTTGTTTTAAGAGGGCATTTTAACCTAATCATGCTTAAACTAAAAGGCCTTTGAAAGCAAGAACACCACTCCTAAACTAGGCACCATGCTTCATTTAAGAGATGTGTGAAAGTACTTCAAACCTAAACACATACTATAGCAAATGAAGGTAGCATTGAAAGCATTAAAGAGATTTACTCAAATGGTGATGAAAGAGCATGATTAGTGTATAGCATATGAGCATGTCTTAAAGGTAGGGGCAACCAACATAGCAACATGGTAAGAGATGTTCTTACAAAGTGTATCCCCAAGCTTCGATTTTGCAAAAATCAAGATTGGATGAATGTAATTCAATGTTGCATGATGATTAGTTGGACATACCTTGTGTTTGTCGTTCCTTCAAACTCTTTGCTCCAGACCTGCAAAGGTTAGTGGCAGGAATACCCAAAGGAATATTTTAACAATTATATCCCTATGCTCATTACACAAGGGCAGCTGTCAGCAGGAGAGTGAACACTGATCTAAAAAAGGGCTTGTTTTAGGACACTGAGCTTGTCCTGGGGAAACCTTCAGATGTGATTTGGTGAAGTGGTTTCCTCCCCTCCAACACCACTTAAGACCACAACGAGATCTACAAAATTTGTGATAAACATACGCATCTACAACCACCCTTTTGAAGTTTTTGTTAACAGACAATGTGAGGGGGTTGAAAATCTCGAGTGTGGTAATGTTAGACAGACCACTTGAATCAGGAGATGTCCCATATGAGCATGGATTTAAAGATGTGTTTATGAAGTAGCTTCCATGCTCTTTGATATCATCATACTCCGATTTCAGAGAAGAACACCGAACGATGGGATTCCTAATTTTCTAAAGTGTGGGTGTTTTCTCTATGAGAGGTTCTATGACAACCAAATTATTAGAAGGATTTGAAGGAATTTCAAATTTGGTTGGGTGTTCCTCCTCGTGTTGGTCGGGGTTAGACTCGACTTCTTCTTCTGGGAATTCGTCAAAAATGCCAGTGTAAGGAGTGTTTTCAAGGATTTTATTTAGGATGTCTCCTCCTTCACTAACAAGTTTATGTGAGAATGATCCTCCAAAAGCTAAATCGAGATGTAGAACAGCTTCCTTGTTAAGACCACAATAAAAGTCGAAGTGTAGCACATGGTCTGGCAAGGAAAGGTTTGGGCTAGAAATGGTAAGGTGTTTGAACCTAGCCCAAGCTGCTCCTAGCGTCTCCTTCTCTTTTTGTTTGAATGTAAGAATTTCAATTCTAAGATCAGAGATTCGAAAAAGAGGGAAGAAAACAAGACAAAAGTTGTCCCGAAGTTCATCCCAATTTCCATTTACGCCCCTTACGGAATGATCATTCCATTTTCTCGCTCTTCCCAAAAGGGAGAACGGAAATAGTTTCCATTTAATGGTCTCTTGTGTCATGCCAAATAGTTTGACAAGAACACAACTGCTCAAATTCCCTAAGGTGGGTGTATGGATCTTCGTCTTCTGATCCAGAGAAGGATTTTTCCCGAACCAAGGCTATAAGAGCAGGGCGAAGCTCATAGCCATCTGTATGAATGGGGTGTGATGATGGTGGTGGCTCCAACAAGTCGTCCTTTGGAGAAAAGAATGTAAAGATAGGAGTGAAATCCATGTGGTAAGAAGTGTGGTGGTGAAGTAAAGGTAGTGGTAAAAGGAAAAGGTGGTAAAAGAAAAGAAACACGGACGATCCTGGTTCGATTCTAGAACAGCTACCGTTCCCCGGCAACGGCGCCAGAAAGCTTGTTGGGTATTTTAAACGCACACAGAAAAATCCGCAAGCGCACGGATACCGATGTAGCTTTCACCCGAGAGTATTCCAGGGTATCGATTTCCGAGGAACGTGAAGTGTACTAGAAGAATTAAGAACGTCCAAGAAAAGAATGGTAATATGGGTAGAGAGAGATATAGGGTTTTCTAAGCGGGTCTATCTAATTAAAGGCTCACTATACTTTACTTACTTCGGAGCAGCAGGTCCTTTCCAACTCTCGAGAAAGACTGGGAAGAAGGTAGTTGGGGGAAGGCTGCCAAAATCTCTACGAAACACCAACCCTAACATGGTGGATTACAAAGACCTGACAGAGCTGTCACCTCTGGGGCTACCACAACTATTCCGGAGGATTGGGCACAAACTCAGGTAAACCCTAGTCTAGACACCACGTCTACACTAACGCTTACTACTCTAATTACATATGATAACTAGAGCACTCAATACGAGCGGAGATCCAGTAAATAAAATAAATTAAGAACCGAAATTAAAAATAATACTTAGAAGTAGTAAATGAAGAACCTGGAGATTACTTGAAGACGAACCAGATGCTGCACCAATACAATGTCGAGGAAGATCCGACAGATTTGGCTCCTCCTTAGCTCTCTCCTTCTCTCTCTAATCCGATCTCTAATTACAACTAGATGAACTAGACAACTAGAACAAGAACTAGAACTAGAAGAACTAGAACTAGATGAACTAGAAGAGATTCATCTAGAGGGACCTCTACTTCTAATTGAAACCCTAGTTTCTGATGTGGAGATGAATAATGAAGATGGAGATGGCTCTTGGGGGCCCCCTGGGGTCTCTTATATAGTCCTGGATGGAGTAGGGGGCAAGGAATTGCCACATCATCGATCCGCGTCACATTTATCGCCCATTGTTGGATCAAACCGACTTCAGGGACGGTGGAGATGCATCCTAGGAGGCGGTGGAAGAAGGTTCCAGAAGGTGGAGGCGAAACGGCCTCCGTGGACGACCGGTCGGTCTTGGGGTGGGACCGGTCGGTCTGGCCCAGTGGGCCCACGTGGCGGGCCGCCTCGTGGTGTCTTCTGGTGTCTTCTAGATCCTTCTTTTGCAGATTTCGTTGCGAAATTAATATCTTTTCATCCGGGACTCCGAATATAGCAAATGATATGTCTGTTTTGATCGTCTCGACAAGCTCTTCGCAATGGTGTACTCCAATTCATCACTTGAGATACTTTTATATGGTGAAATATTGATATCCTACAAAACAAGTGAGAGCACCAAAACTCATGGAACTTGTTAGTTTCAAACCCTACAACTATGCTTTTAATTCATTTAGTGTCATTTCATGCAATAGTTGATGGTTAATTATGAGCATTAGTGAGCATCAACAACAGCTTAGAGGCTTGTGTGTGCTCTGTGGTAGCACACTCGGAGATTGAGTGGTGCTCCGGAAGCGTCCGCTTTGTGAGGGGTGTTGAGCTCACCCTGCGGGTGATCGTGAAGAGCAACTCTAGTAAAAGAGAGACATGAAGAGCATCAAGTGGTTCGGCCGGGTCAAGTGCTAGAGCTTGTGATAAGCACTCCTTGTGGGAGAGTGTGACTAGTGTAGTCACCCTAGCAAGAGGACCAGTGGCAACCTTGAGCTTGTCTCAATGGGGACTAGCTTGGTGGCAACCAAGTGAACCTTGGGATAAAATCACTGTGTCAACATTGTCTTCATCTTCTCGGTGGTTTGCTATCTCCATTCACTAGCTTGTATTTCCTTTCTCATACTTGTGCTAGTGTTTAGTTGTTGCTCTTGAGTAGCTATCTAGCTTGTGTAGCTTAATAGTTGCTCTTGTAATTAGTTAGCTTGTGTAGCTTGCTAGTTACCCTCTTTGCTTGTGTAGCTTAGAAGTAGCCCTCTTGCGTGACTAATTGGCTTGAGTAGCCTTGTTAGTCGCATTACTTAGTTTGTGTAGCTAAGAAATTTGAGCTCTCTAATTTGGCTTGTTAGTCACATTACTTGAAAGGTCCGAATGGCTAGAGGGGGGTGAATAGCCTATTTAAAATCTACAAAATCACTTAGGCAAACACTACTAGTAAAATAAATGGTGAAGCTTTTGCACTGGCCTAATAGTGTGTTGCAAGCCACCTATCCAATAATTCTACCTAATATTTCTAAGTCACACAATCAAGAAGGCTACACAAGAGATATACAATATGGCACAACCAAATACAACTAGGAAGAGGATCAAGTATAGTCTACACAAGATGTATACTATGAATAAAGACAATGTAACTAAGAACTATCTGCGGATACATGGGTGTATGCCGAGTCTCTGAGTGATGAGTGATTGTCAACTGGGATGATGCGCATGTTCTTTGGCTTGTGTTGTGCAGGTGTCGAGCACGGATGCAGTGATCAAAGGCGAGGTGAAGGTCAAGTAGAGACGTGCCGTGCCGATGGACCGGGAGTGGCGAAAGGCGGACGTGAGGCTTGGACTGATGGACCAGAGGCCCGAGGATCAGCTGTGGTGGCTGGCAGCCTGTGATGACAACAAGTGAAGAAGTGTGGTCATGTGTTGCCTGAGTTGTGGACTTGGGGACACGTGTCTGTGGACGGGGTGCACGGGAGGTGCATCCCCTCTTCGACGTCGGTTTGGTGGTTGAGCCAGGAAAAACCATCGGGTTGGACGGTTTCCAGGTTTGGGCCTCAAAACCTGGGTGCGGATGGTTTCCGAGTTTGGCCACAAAACTCGGACTGAGGACGGTTTCCAGGTTTGGGCCTCAAAACCTGGGCGCTGAGGGTTTGCTCAGTTTGGCCTCAAAACTCAGAAGCTAGTGGGCTGGTTTCCCGGTTTGGGCCTCAAAACCGGGGGTTGGCTGGAAAAGGCTGGTTTCCCGGTTTGGGCCACAAAAACGGGGGTGCAGAGTGAGGGCGGCACGTGGCGGCAATCGGGAGGTTGCGTCAAGGCAACGCTACGAGTTGTGCGAGCGTGGCCGTCGGATACACCTACCACCGAGTTGGTCCAAAATAACCCTAGGGTTTAGCTGGTTCACTCTGTAAGTAGTTAGGGGTAGAGTGGGAATTAGGAATAGGTTAGAATTAGGATAAATAGGGGGAGACACCCACCTCCCCATCTATCTCAGTTAGTCATCCTGTCATTTGCTCTTTGCTTCTAGGGTTTCCTGCTCTCCCACATCCCTGCTGTAGCTAGCTGAGATCCACAGAGAAGAGAACAATACCTCTGTGTTCATGAGATTTTGAGGAAGTGAGGCCATAACCTCACTGTTGTAGCGTGTGGTAGGCACACGGTTGCAATTCGTGGTTGTGATTCGCGTTTTGTTCGTGTTCTTCGCGGAATCCTTTTTATCCACGCTTTTCCCGTCGCTCGATCTCTTTGCTCGGTCCATCTTTTGCAAATCCGTCTGAATCAGGTTGTTCTAGTTCATGAGGCACTTCTTTCCACCGAAGGAATTAATTTCTAACCTCACGGTCTAGGAGATCGATTGATTTTCGTTTCGGGTCAAGTTTTCTCCTTTCCTCCGAAATTCTTCGATTCATCGATTTGGAGATAGGTTCGAGCCATGATCTCTTAGAGATAGCTCACTATACTCCTTGTGACTCATCTCTCCAAGTTTGAACCCTAGAGGTTTCATTTTGGGAGAGTTTGATTCAGATCGGTGAATGAACTGTGCTGTCACGGGGTGACCGGACGCAGGGGTCGGGGCGACCGGACGCTGGTTGGGTGAGTCCGGTCGTTGAATGTTTACTGCGATTTCCTGCTGGTTGACCGGACGCTCGGCGAGCTCACTGACTGGACACACAGTTCTTACTGTTCACCAGTTTTGTCCTTGTGACCGGACGCTGCTTTGTCGACCGGACGCTCTGTTCACCAGAGTCCGGTCTAACTCAGTAAGCTCCCATTTTGGGTTTTGCTCTACCGGACGCGTCCGATCCCTGACGACCGGACGCACAGCAGTCGACCGGACGCCCTGCCTCTCAGAGTCCGGTCCAACTCAGAGAGCTTCTGTTTTGGTTTTCGCTCGACCAGACGCGTCCGGTAAACTGTGACCGGACGCAGGCCAGAGTCCGGTCAGTTCTGTCTCGAGCCGTTTCGTTCGCAGTTTGCTCGCCCGTTGTCGGATTTGTTTTCCGTCTTTTGCGTTGGCTTTCTAGAGTTGTGTAGTGTCCCGTTGTGCTTCTTGATAGCATCCACCCTACATCTAGGGTCGTGGACATTAGCAAGCTCTAGGGTTTGTCTTTCGGGGTGATTCTCGGGACAGTGGCTCCTAGTTTCCGAAAGGAAAAATTTGAAGCTCCCATTCACCCCCCCCTCTGGTCGCTTTCTGGTTGCTTCTCGGTCCTTCAGAATGCTCATCATCTCCTAGGAAGCCCAGCAAAGCATCCACCTCGCGTTCCGCCTCAAGAGCCGTACTCCTCCTTCTCGCCAAAGTGTCGTCCTCGGTCGCATGTCCAAGACTCAAACCTAAGGACAAAGACATACTGGAAGAAGAACTTGGTGCCATCTCGAAAAGCACCGTTAGTGTTAGCCAAAACACAAGCTCAACACCTCGACAAGAAAAGTCGGAAACAAAAGCGCTCTCAAAAGGTCGCCTTCGTGGATCCGGAACCGGTTAAGGTTGCGGATACATGGGTGTATGCCGAGTCTCTGAGTGATGAGTGATTGTCAACTGGGATAATGCGCATGTTCTTTGGCTTGTGTTGTGCAGGTGTCGAGCACGGAGACAGTGATCGAGGGCAAGGTGAAGCTCAAGTAGAGACGTGCCGTGCCGACGGACCGGGAGCGGTGAAGGGCGGACGTGAGGCTTGGACTGAGGGACCGGTGGCCTGAGGATCAGCTGTGGTGGCTGGCAGCCTGGGACAGCGACGAGCGAAGACTTGCGGGCACGGTGTTGCCTGGGTCGTGGACTTGGGGACACGTGTCGGTGGACGGGGCGCACAAGCGGTGCATCCCCTCTACAGCTTCGGTTTGGTGGTAGAGCCAGAGAAAAACCATCGGGTGGACGGTTTCCAGGTTTGGGCCTCAAAACCTGGGCGCGGATGGTTTCCGAGTTTGGCCACAAAACTCGGGCTGAGGACGGTTTCTAGGTTTGGGCCTCAAAACCTGGGTGCTGCGGGTTTGCTGAGTTTGGGCCACAAAACTCAGGCTCTGATGGGCTGGTTTCCCGGTTTGGGCCTCAAAACCGGGGTTGGTCGTGAAGGCTGGTTTCCCGGTTTGGGCCTCAAAACCAGGGGTGCGACGTCCAGGAAAAGGACAAGCAGAGCGGTGGCGGCACGTGGCGGCAATCGGGAGGTTGCGTCGAGGCAACGCTACGAGTTGTGCGGGCGTGGCCGTCGGATCCACCTACCATCGAGTTGGTCCAGAATAACCTTAGGGTTTAGCTGGTTTGCTCTGTAAGTAGTTAGGGGTAGAGTGGGAATTAGGAATAGTTAGAATTAGGATAAGTAGGGGGAGACACCCACCTCCACATCCATATCAGTCATTTGCTCTTTGCCTCTAGGGTTTCCTGCTCTCCCAATCCCCTGCTGTAGCTAGCTGAGATCCGCAGAGAACCATACCTCTGTGTACTGGAGATTTTGAGGAAGTGAGGCCATAACCTCACTGTTCGAGCGTGTGGTAGCCACACGGTTGCAGATCGATGTGTGATTCGCGTTTTGGTTCGTGTTCTTCGCGTTCTTCGTTTCTCCGCGATTTTCCCGTCACTCGATCTCCCTCTCTAGTGCGTTTTTGCGAAATCCGTTTGAATCAACTTGTTCTTTATAGTGAGGAGGTCATTTCGACCAAAGGAATTCATCTAACTCCTCACGAACAAGTAGATCGGGTTGATTTCGTTTTCGTGGCGCTTTTTCGGTTCATACACCTTCCCCTTCGATTTCCCGTTGATTAAGTTGATTTGAGCGGATGATTTCTTGGGGATAGTCTTCTAACTACCTCGTGATCATCCTCTCCAAGTTTGGGATCAAGGGATCTTGGGTTGGATCGATTTTGGAGGAGATTTGGGTGAAGGGCGACCGAAATCGCCCTCCCTGGGTGTTGGCGGACAGTCCGCCAACACAAGCTTGGACAGTCCGCGCATCGGGGCTGGTCCAGTCCAGCCGCTGGCCGCCTCTGCTGTTTTGGCTCGGGACACCGGCGGACAGTCCGCCGTGCTAAAGCGCGGACAGTCCGGGACCGAGCAGGGGGACTTCAGCAGCCGTGTGTTTTTGCACACTTGACCGGTGGACAGTCCGCCACCAGACCGCGGACAGTCCGGCAGTACCGCGGACAGTCCGGGACCCCAGGGCCGGACAGTCCGAGATTTGCGTGAAGGTTGCGTTTTGGTGCGTTTGCTCTCCCGGCTTCCTCGCTTGGTTTTCGGACTTCTCGTTTGGCCTAGTAGTTGACCAAGGAATCTCTCTAGGTATCTTTGCTACTTGTTAGCATCGGTATTTGGGGGTTTCTTGTAACACCTCTGGTGTTTAATAAGTAATTAACCTGACATGTCATCATCATTAGTCATTAATCATCCTTGCCTTGCATTTGTGTTTGCTTAGTACTTGTGTAGCAATCTCTTTTTCAAAACCCTAAAAGCCCTAACCTTCCTATAAGGGCAAAAATGGTAATTTCACCTCTGTGCCTAGCTTTGTGTAATTCTTGTTCAGTTGGATGTCTTGAAGTTTTGTTGTGATTGGCCAAGTTCAAAAATCAAAATCAGATTTCAAATCCCTTTGCAAAACCCTGATTTCCAAACCCTGGATTTTATTCCTCTTTTTGTAATTCAAAAATTATTCAAAATTTTGAGTTGATTCAAAAAGCAAAGTTGTGGATCGGATCAAGAGGAACAACTTTGGTGTTTACAGATTTCAAAGTTTCTATATAAAATTTGGAGTAATTTCAAATTCATTCAAATTCCAGTTTTTGTCCCCTTTTCGGTTTTAAAAATTTATTCAAAACTATTGAGTTTCAGAAAAAGTGTATATTAGCAAAGTTATAGGTTTTGATAAAAGGAACAACTTTCATATTTGCAGATTTCCAACTTTCAGTGTAAAATCAAAAGTAATTTTGAATTTATTCAAATCCCAAAAGTATTCCCTTTCCTGTTTTCAAATGTGGTTCAAAAACTATTTGGATTTGGAAAATGTTCATATTGATAAAGTTGTAGATCTCTTTTTTCTGAACAACTTTGGTGTTTTGAGTTTTTCCTGTGCAGTTCAATTTTGGAGAGTACTTTGCAAAATACAGAGATCAGCCAAAAGTCCAACCCTAAGACCTAGCCCTGTTCATCTTCAACCTACAGCTAGGGGGGCCCGGCCATGGCCGCGCGACAGCGCCGCCTGCGCCACGCGCGCCTGCCAGCCGCACGCTCACCCTCGACTTGTCGCCCGCGCCCGCGACATCTTTCCGCACCCGCACGCGCGAAGCGCTGACTTCCGCCCCGTCCCCCACTGCTCCCAGTTCGCCACCGCCGCGTGTCCAAACGCCGGCGAGCTTGCGCCCGGCCCCTGGGCAACGCTCCTGCCCCGCTGCAGCGCGCAATCGAGTGCGCACGCTCTCGCCGAGCTTATCCACCCCACCCCGTGCTCTCTACCGGCCCCTGGCCGCGGCTATATAAGCCGCCGGAGCCCCGAGCTTCTCACTCACCTCCGCCACCGTGGCCAGCCCACTCCAGACCCTCCGCCGCTCAACCAACTAGCCTAACAGCTCCGCCTTGAGCCCGTGAAGCTTCCCCACCCCTCAATTTCACCTCCCCCGCCTCCAATCGCCCGGCGTAACTCCATCTTCCAAACCTCCGACGGAACACCGGTGAACTCGGGTTCGTCAAATACTCCCTCTCCGGTCACGGATACCTTCCCCTGACCCCTGTGTCAGCTTCCTTGGCTCCGCGCGACTCTAACCAGGCCCTTGCGGTCTCGTGTGTTGAGCTGGATCGCCGGATCGCCGGAGCGCCGCCGCGGTCGTCTCCTCCCCCGAGCCTCACCCTCGAGCACATGTCGAGCCTCACCCTCGAGCACATGTCGAGCCTCAGCCTCGAGCAAATGTCGAGCCTCACCCTCGAGAACGTGTCGAGCCTCACCCTCGAGCCCTGCCTCCGACCCGTGGTAAGCACCCGAAGCCTCCACTCCGTTTCGCCCGAGCCTCCCCGTCAGGCCTCGGACGGAGGCTTGCTTTTCCGTCTCGCCCGAGCCTTCCGTCTCGCCCGAGACCGCTTCGCCCGAGCCAAGCCTCGGCGAGCGCAGGCTCTCCGCTTCGCCCGAGCCAAGCCTCGGCGAGCGCAGGCTCTCCGCTCCGCCCGAGTCAGGCCTCGGACGGAGGCTTGCTTTTCCGTCTCGCCCGAGCCTCCGGGCCAGGCCTCGGACGAAGCAGTCGCTTCCGTCTCGACCGAGCCCGTTTCGCCCGAAGCCCCACGCGATTCGCCGAGCCCTGCTTAGAAGGAGCACAGTGCTCTTTTCTTTTTCTGAGAGTTGTGAATAGTGGTCTGTTTTCTTTTTTTTGTGTGAATTAATCTGTTGTTCCTTAAATCCTGATAAAATTATGGTATGCTCCTTGCACTGTGTAGTATTTTATAAAAATATGAAACGTGACTTTTCTGCAAGATTTCGAAAATGTAAAATCCCTCTTTTAATTAATAAATGGATGGTTTTGGATTTTTAGAAAATCATTTATAACTCCAAAAATCTTTTGATAAATTTTTGTGAGCTTCCTATGCCATGTTCAGTCTCTGGTGAAATTTTGATGTCTTCTGGAACAAGTTGATTTTTGAGCATTTATCTTTAATTGTTAAATAGTGCCTTTTGTTAATTAATGTCTGGATTTATTTGAGCACCTTAATGAACTCCAAAAAATTATGAAATTTGTTTTGCCATCTATTTAAGTCATAATGAACTTATGTGATTAATTTGGTAATTTTTGGAGCAACTTCATAAAATGACCTTTTTAAATAATTAAGAAAAATAGAAAGAAATGATTAGGGTTCATGTGTATGTCCTGTTTTGCATTGTTCATGCTAGCATACTCATGTGCATGCATCGTTGCATTCGTATAGTCACCGAAGAAGGAGTCAAGATCGAGGCAGCCGCCGACGAACCTGTCCCTGAGGCTACCCCGAGCTCCGACAACTGCCCTGCCGCCTTCGAGCCTGCCCTCTTTGCTCTTCAAGGCAAGCCCCGGTGCATTTAACCCTTCCTTGGATTTATAAAATGTTTTCCTTAAATGCTTTTGAGTTAAACTACTGCATTAGGTTATAGGAGTTGGGTGATGACCTATTACCTGCATTATTTACCTCCACCAGAAGATCCACCAGCCCTGCTTTAAAACTATTTGCAAAATGCTTAGTGATGCTGTACTATAGATTTGCAATAAAATGCCATTTTCAAAAGTGTGATCACTGAGAGAATCTTTATGGGAATTTGGCTTTACTTCCCGTTCGATGACTGCTTGCCTAGCTAGCATGTGGTCAATGGCGAGAAGAGGTTGTCCGCGCGTACGGTGCCGTCATGTTGTAGTCCGGGACTCAACAGTTGACACCGACCGGGACAGGGTTGAAAAACTGACAGGACTATTAAGCTTGGGTGAGATATAACCAAGGTGTAGTTCTGGCTGGAAAATTAGGGACCATCCGTATGGGGGCCTGCTGGCCAAGACTTGCAACTATTCACATACTACGGAAAGCTCTGGCTCCGAGGAATCCTTTATTGGACCGACAACCGCGCACTGGGAGTGGAGAGATGGCGGAAGTAGCATGTACCCACGTGGGTTAAAGTCCCGGATTGGAGTGGTGTACTGTACTTCCGGGTGGCGTAGGACCGGGCCCAATCTTGGAGGAATCGTGGTAGACGAGTTGGCATATGCAAGCTTGGGTGCTACATATGCAGTGTGGATAGGGATCCTCAGCTGAGTATTATTTATCCGGATTAACGTTGCTCCTCGGTTATGGAGACTTGGTCACTGACTGTCAACGGAGAGTGGTTCTCAACTAGGTATGTTTTGAAATGTAAAATGAATCATGGAAAATGAAGAATTGAGAAATGCCTGAATCTTTCCAAAATAAAACAAGGTTTACAAAATGCTTTTTCTGCAAAATACTTAAGCCTTACCTTGACTACCCTAAGCCTTTCATTCCTGAGTCTTCTCCCTTTTTCTTTAGTCGGGTAAGTCTTGTTGAGTACCCCAGTACTCAGGGTTTGTTAATCCCCTGTTGCAGGTTTCTATTAGGTGGTGTTGATCATGATCATGTCAGTGGGCTTGACGTGATCTGGTTGTTCCTCTTCTCCAACTTAGGTACTCCGCCTAAGTGTGGTTCTGTCATACTACTCTACTTCCGCAATACCAGTTATTTTTATGTAAAAAGTAACATCTTCATAATTTGTAAAGTTTATCTATCTTGCTTCCGCACTCCGATGGTATTTTGTATCAACCGTTGTAATGTTGTAATTATTCCAACCTTCATGGTGATGGTCCTGTGGCTCGTGAGTAATTCGGGGTCCTCTCGGGGACACCCGACGGATCTTTCCAGTAACGTGTTTCATTTGCACAGTCATTGGGCTCCTTATGACGATGACGCGTGCAAGTGGGCCACATTATTGGGCGGTTCTGTCACAGAATGGTATCGGAGCAGGATTGTCATCAAGGGAAGACTGGTTACAACATTACTTTTGAAAAACTTCAAAATGGTTTCTTAATCTAAAAGTTTTTTTTTAAGTAACAAATTAAAAATGATCCTTCCCTAAGTTTCTTGCTTTGCTGGAAGACTTCGTGAAGACTATACTAGTGATTCCGACAGAAGGTACCAAGTCAGTGAAGCTAGTATATAAAGTATAGCCCTATATCTATCTAACAGGTGGAGACAGAGATCTCCTGTCAGTGAGAGGTCGTATAGGACGAGCATGCATCATATCATACATAATAATAAAATGTGCTTCTTCTCAAAAATATAAAAGCAGCTATGATCCCCGATAGTTGATCGTCCCTAGATTCTGTTGCTCTTGCTACTTTCCTTCCATATGTTCCTAATCCTTGGGAATTTTTGGATATCTTTCATACACTCTACCACATAAAGTCAGAATCATGGTAAAGTCCTTGGTTCTTCTGGAAAGCGCGTGTCATGCCTTGAATTGGCACGTGCTGGTTGCTTGGAGTCGTGAAAACGACGAATGGTGGTTGAAAGTTATTGAAATTGTGTTCTTTGAAAGGACCCTGATCTATGGACCGGATAAAAGCGTGGGAACCTGAAGTCGCCTATGGATGGCCACCATAGAGCGTTACGGCCAGGTGCTCGCTAATATCCAGGCCTATAGTCATAATTCCTTCTAGTCCACTATGAAAGTGCTTTCATCTCTGAATGCCCGAAAGGGAGTTCAAAGCCACTTTCCTTGTAGTTATAACCAACCTTGTTTCTGGTTATAATTTCCTTCTTATTGAAATGAGGGATATAGAAGTTGTGCTCTATTATGGTGCCATGATTGGCGACCACGGTGCCGCGACGGAACCCAAAGAATCCTGTGTGCCGGATTGCACAAGTTTCCATTGGGTGCGCGCAGGTATCGAGGTCTACAGTTATGATCCATTATAACCCACAGCTAATGTACGCTCTCTCTTGGTTCTTGGTAATTTTTCTTGCTCCACTCAAATGTCTTCTACCTTGCTACTTGCAACCGCGTTCTGATCCCAGTTGTAATCCCAACCGCAACTCAGTTGCCTTGTGAACTCCTTGCGAGAAACAAGTGTGACACATTTCCATTTTTCATTACTCAACCCCAGCCTTTAAGCACTTCTTAAATCTCGGGACGAGATTTCTTTTAGGGGGGAAGGCTGTAACACCTCTGGTGTTTAATAAGTAATTAACCTGACATGTCATCATCATTAGTCATTAATCATCCTTGCCTTGCATTTGTGTTTGCTTAGTACTTGTGTAGCAATCTCTTTTTCAAAACCCTAAAAGCCCTAACCTTCCTATAAGGGCAAAAATGGTAATTTCACCTCTGTGCCTAGCTTTGTGTAATTCTTGTTCAGTTGGATGTCTTGAAGTTTTGTTGTGATTGGCCAAGTTCAAAAATCAAAATCAGATTTCAAATCCCTTTGCAAAACCCTGATTTCCAAACCCTGGATTTTATTCCTCTTTTTGTAATTCAAAAATTATTCAAAATTTTGAGTTGATTCAAAAAGCAAAGTTGTGGATCGGATCAAGAGGAACAACTTTGGTGTTTACAGATTTCAAAGTTCTATATAAAATTTGGAGTAATTTCAAATTCATTCAAATTCCAGTTTTTGTCCCCTTTTCGGTTTTAAAAATTTATTCAAAACTATTGAGTTTCAGAAAAAGTGTATATTAGCAAAGTTATAGGTTTTGATAAAAGGAACAACTTTCATATTTGCAGATTTCCAACTTTCAGTGTAAAATCAAAAGTAATTTTGAATTTATTCAAATCCCAAAAGTATTCCCTTTCCTGTTTTCAAATGTGGTTCAAAAACTATTTGGATTTGGAAAATGTTCATATTGATAAAGTTGTAGATCTCTTTTTTCTGAACAACTTTGGTGTTTTGAGTTTTTCCTGTGCAGTTCAATTTTGGAGAGTACTTTGCAAAATACAGAGATCAGCCAAAAGTCCAACCCTAAGACCTAGCCCTGTTCATCTTCAACCTACAGCTAGGGGGGCCCGGCCATGGCCGCGCGACAGCGCCGCCTGCGCCACGCGCGCCTGCCAGCCGCACGCTCACCCTCGACTTGTCGCCCGCGCCCGCGACATCTTTCCGCACCCGCACGCGCGAAGCGCTGACTTCCGCCCCGTCCCCCACTGCTCCCAGTTCGCCACCCGCCGCGTGTCCAAACGCCGGCGAGCTTGCGCCCGGCCCCTGGGCAACGCTCCTGCCCCGCTGCAGCGCGCAATCGAGTGCGCACGCTCTCGCCGAGCTTATCCACCCCACCCCGTGCTCTCTACCGGCCCCTGGCCGCGGCTATATAAGCCGCCGGAGCCCCGAGCTTCTCACTCACCTCCGCCACCGTGGCCAGCCCACTCCAGACCCTCCGCCGCTCAACCAAACTAGCCTAACAGCTCCGCCTTGAGCCCGTGAAGCTTCCCCACCCCTCAATTTCACCTCCCCCGCCTCCAATCGCCCGGCGTAACTCCATCTTCCAAACCTCCGACGGAACACCGGTGAACTCGGGTTCGTCAAATACTCCCTCTCCGGTCACGGATACCTTCCCCTGACCCCTGTGTCAGCTTCCTTGGCTCCGCGCGACTCTAACCAGGCCCTTGCGGTCTCGTGTGTTGAGCTGGATCGCCGGATCGCCGGAGCGCCGCCGCGGTCGTCTCCTCCCCCGAGCCTCACCCTCGAGCACATGTCGAGCCTCACCCTCGAGCACATGTCGAGCCTCAGCCTCGAGCAAATGTCGAGCCTCACCCTCGAGAACGTGTCGAGCCTCACCCTCGAGCCCTGCCTCCGACCCGTGGTAAGCACCCGAAGCCTCCACTCCGTTTCGCCCGAGCCTCCCCGTCAGGCCTCGGACGGAGGCTTGCTTTTTCCGTCTCGCCCGAGCCTTCCGTCTCGCCCGAGACCGCTTCGCCCGAGCCAAGCCTCGGCGAGCGCAGGCTCTCCGCTTCGCCCGAGCCAAGCCTCGGCGAGCGCAGGCTCTCCGCTCCGCCCGAGTCAGGCCTCGGACGGAGGCTTGCTTTCCGTCTCGCCCGAGCCTCCGGGCCAGGCCTCGGACGAAGCAGTCGCTTCCGTCTCGACCGAGCCCGTTTCGCCCGAAGCCCCACGCGATTCGCCGAGCCCTGCTTAGAAGGAGCACAGTGCTCTTTTCTTTTTCTGAGAGTTGTGAATAGTGGTCTGTTTTCTTTTTTTTTTGTGTGAATTAATCTGTTGTTCCTTAAATCCTGATAAAATTATGGTATGCTCCTTGCACTGTGTAGTATTTTATAAAATATGAAACGTGACTTTTCTGCAAGATTTCGAAAATGTAAAATCCCTCTTTTAATTAATAAATGGATGGTTTTGGATTTTTAGAAAATCATTTATAACTCCAAAAATCTTTTGATAAATTTTTGTGAGCTTCCTATGCCATGTTCAGTCTCTGGTGAAATTTTGATGTCTTCTGGAACAAGTTGATTTTGAGCATTTATCTTTAATTGTTAAATAGTGCCTTTTGTTAATTAATGTCTGGATTTATTTGAGCACCTTAATGAACTCCAAAAAATTATGAAATTTGTTTTGCCATCTATTTAAGTCATAATGAACTTATGTGATTAATTTGGTAATTTTTGGAGCAACTTCATAAAATGACCTTTTTAAATAATTAAGAAAAATAGAAAGAAATGATTAGGGTTCATGTGTATGTCCCTGTTTTGCATTGTTCATGCTAGCATACTCATGTGCATGCATCATTGCATTCGTATAGTCACCGAAGAAGGAGTCAAGATCGAGGCAGCCGCCGACGAACCTGTCCCTGAGGCTACCCCGAGCTCCGACAACTGCCCTGCCGCCTTCGAGCCTGCCCTCTTTGCTCTTCAAGGCAAGCCCCGGTGCATTTAACCCTTCCTTGGATTTATAAAATGTTTTCCTTAAATGCTTTTGAGTTAAACTACTGCATTAGGTTATAGGAGTTGGGTGATGACCTATTACCTGCATTATTTACCTCCACCAGAAGATCCACCAGCCCTGCTTTAAAACTATTTGCAAAATGCTTAGTGATGCTATACTATAGATTTGCAATAAAATGTCATTTTCAAAAGTGTGATCACTGAGAGAATCTTTATGGGAATTTGGCTTTACTTCCCGTTCGATGACTGCTTGCCTAGCTAGCATGTGGTCAATGGCGAGAAGAGGTTGTCCGCGCGTACGGTGCCGTCATGTTGTAGTCCGGGACTCAACAGTTGACACCGACCGGGACAGGGTTGAAAAACTGACAGGACTATTAAGCTTGGGTGAGATATAACCAAGGTGTAGTTCTGGCTGGAAAATTAGGGACCATCCGTATGGGGGCCTGCTGGCCAAGACTTGCAACTATTCACATACTACGGAAAGCTCTGGCTCCGAGGAATCCTTTATTGGACCGACAACCGCGCACTGGGAGTGGAGAGATGGCGGAAGTAGCATGTACCCACGTGGGTTAAAGTCCCGGATTGGAGTGGTGTACTGTACTTCCGGGTGGCGTAGGACCCGGGCCCAATCTTGGAGGAATCGTGGTAGACGAGTTGGCATATGCAAGCTTGGGTGCTACATATGCAGTGTGGATAGGGATCCTCAGCTGAGTATTATTTATCCGGATTAACGTTGCTCCTCGGTTATGGAGACTTGGTCACTGACTGTCAACGGAGAGTGGTTCTCAACTAGGTATGTTTTGAAATGTAAAATGAATCATGGAAAATGAAGAATTGAGAAATGCCTGAATCTTTCCAAAATAAAACAAGGTTTACAAAATGCTTTTTCTGCAAAATACTTAAGCCTTACCTTGACTACCCTAAGCCTTTCATTCCTGAGTCTTCTCCCTTTTTCTTTAGTCGGGTAAGTCTTGTTGAGTACCCCAGTACTCAGGGTTTGTTAATCCCCTGTTGCAGGTTTCTATTAGGTGGTGTTGATCATGATCATGTCAGTGGGCTTGACGTGATCTGGTTGTTCCTCTTCTCCAACTTAGGTACTCCGCCTAAGTGTGGTTCTGTCATACTACTCTACTTCCGCAATACCAGTTATTTTTATGTAAAAAGTAACATCTTCATAATTTGTAAAGTTTATCTATCTTGCTTCCGCACTCCGATGGTATTTTGTATCAACCGTTGTAATGTTGTAATTATTCCAACCTTCATGGATGATGGTCCTGTGGCTCGTGAGTAATTCGGGGTCCTCTCGGGGACACCCGACGGATCTTTCCAGTAACGTGTTTCATTTGCACAGTCATTGGGCTCCTTATGACGATGACGCTGTGCAAGTGGGCCACATTATTGGGCGGTTCTGTCACAGAATGGTATCGGAGCAGGATTGTCATCAAGGGAAGACTGGTTACAACATTACTTTTGAAAAACTTCAAAATGGTTTCTTAATCTAAAAGTTTTTTTTTAAGTAACAAATTAAAAATGATCCTTCCCTAAGTTTCTTGCTTTGCTGGAAGACTTCGTGAAGACTATACTAGTGATTCCGACAGAAGGTACCAAGTCAGTGAAGCTAGTATATAAAGTATAGCCCTATATCTATCTAACAGGTGGAGACAGAGATCTCCTGTCAGTGAGAGGTCGTATAGGACGAGCATGCATCATATCATACATAATAATAAAATGTGCTTCTTCTCAAAAATATAAAAGCAGCTATGATCCCCGATAGTTGATCGTCCCTAGATTCTGTTGCTCTTGCTACTTTCCTTCCATATGTTCCTAATCCTTGGGAATTTTTGGATATCTTTCATACACTCTACCACATAAAGTCAGAATCATGGTAAAGTCCTTGGTTCTTCTGGAAAGCGCGTGTCATGCCTTGAATTGGCACGTGCTGGTGCTTGGATGTCGTGAAAACGACGAATGGTGGTTGAAAGTTATTGAAATTGTGTTCTTTGAAAGGACCCTGATCTATGGACCGGATAAAAGCGTGGGAACCTGAAGTCGCCTATGGATGGCCACCATAGAGCGTTACGGCCAGGTGCTCGCTAATATCCAGGCCTATAGTCATAATTCCTTCTAGTCCACTATGAAAGTGCTTTCATCTCTGAATGCCCGAAAGGGAGTTCAAAGCCACTTTCCTTGTAGTTATAACCAACCTTGTTTCTGGTTATAATTTCCTTCTTATTGAAATGAGGGATATAGAAGTTGTGCTCTATTATGGTGCCATGATTGGCGACCACGGTGCCGCGACGGAACCCAAAGAATCCTGTGTGCCGGATTGCACAAGTTTCCATGGGTGCGCGCAGGTATCGAGGTCTACAGTTATGATCCATTATAACCCACAGCTAATGTACGCTCTCTCTTGGTTCTTGGTAATTTTTCTTGCTCCACTCAAATGTCTTCTACCTTGCTACTTGCAACCGCGTTCTGATCCCAGTTGTAATCCCAAACCGCAACTCAGTTGCCTTGTGAACTCCTTGCGAGAAACAAGTGTGACACAATTTCCATTTTCATTACTCAACCCCAGCCTTTAAGCACTTCTTAAATCTCGGGACGAGATTTCTTTTAGGGGGGAAGGCTGTAACACCTCTGGTGTTTAATAAGTAATTAACCTGACATGTCATCATCATTAGTCATTAATCATCCTTGCCTTGCATTTGTGTTTGCTTAGTACTTGTGTAGCAATCTCTTTTTCAAAACCCTAAAAGCCCTAACCTTCCTATAAGGGCAAAAATGGTAATTTCACCTCTGTGCCTAGCTTTGTGTAATTCTTGTTCAGTTGGATGTCTTGAAGTTTTGTTGTGATTGGCCAAGTTCAAAAATCAAAATCAGATTTCAAATCCCTTGCAAAACCCTGATTTCCAAACCCTGGATTTTATTTCCTCTTTTTGTAATTCAAAAATTATTCAAAATTTTGAGTTGATTCAAAAAGCAAAGTTGTGGATCTGATCAAGAGGAACAACTTTGGTGTTTACAGATTTCAAAGTTTCTATATAAAATTTGGAGTAATTTCAATTCATTCAAATTCCAGTTTTTGTCCCCTTTTCAGGTTTTAAAAAATTTATTCAAAACTATTGAGTTTCAGAAAAGTGTATATTAGCAAAGTTATAGGTTTTTGATAAAAGGAACAACTTTCATATTTGCAGATTTCCAACTTTCAGTGTAAAATCAAAAGTAATTTTGAATTTATTCAAATCCCAAAAGTATTCCCTTTCCTGTTTTCAAATGTGGTTCAAAAATATTGGATTTGGAAAATGTTCATATTGATAAAGTTGTAGATCTCTTTTTTCTGAACAACTTTGGTGTTTTGAGTTTTTCCTGTGCAGTTCAATTTGGAGAGGACTTTGCAAAATACAAGAGAGCAGCCAAAAGTCCAACCTAAGAACCTGAGGCCCTGTTTTCAGAAAAAGTGTAATATTAGCCAAGTTATAGGTTTGATAAAAGGAAACAACTTTCATATTTGAAATTTCCAACTTTCATGTAAAAAATCAAAAGTAAAATTTTGAATTTATTCAAATCCCAAAAGATTCCTTTCCTGTTTTTCAAATGTGGTATCAAAAACTATTTGGATTGGAAAATGTTCATATTGATAAAGTTGTAAGATCTCTTGTTTTCTGAACAACTTTGGATGTTTTTGAAGTTTGTTTCCTGTGCAGTTCAATTTTGGAGAGTACTTTGCAAAATACAGAGATCAGCCAAAAGTCCAACCCTAAGACCTACCCTGTTCATCTTCAACCTACAGCTAGGGGGCCCGGCCATGGCCGCGCGACAGCGCGCCTGCGCCACGGCGCCCTGCCAGCCGCACGCTCACCCTCGACTTGTCGCCCGCGCCCGCGACATCTTTCCGCACCCGCACGCGCGAAGCGCTGACTTCCGCCCCGTCCCCCACTGCTCCCAGTTCGCCACCGCCGCGTGTCCAAACGCCGGCGAGCTTGCGCCCGGCCCCTGGGCAACGCTCCTGCCCCGCTGCAGCGCGCAATCGAGTGCGCACGCTCTCGCCGAGCTTATCCACCCCACCCCGTGCTCTCTACCGGCCCCTGGCCGCGGCTATATAAGCCGCCGGAGCCCCGAGCTTCTCACTCACCTCCGCCACCGTGGCCAGCCCACTCCAGACCCTCCGCCGCTCAACAACTAGCCTAACAGCTCCGCCTTGAGCCCGTGAAGCTTCCCCACCCCTCAATTTCACCTCCCCCGCCTCCAATCGCCCGGCGTAACTACTCCTTCCAAACCTCCGACGGAACACCGGTGAACTCGGGTTCGTCAAATACTCCTCTCCGGTCACGGATACCTTCCCCTGACCCCTGTGTCAGCTTCCTTGGCTCCGCGCGACTCTAACCAGGCCCTTGCGGTCTCGTGTGTTTGAGCTGGATCGCCGGATCGCCGGAGCGCCCGCCGCGGTCGTCTCCTCCCCCCGAGCCTCACCCTCGAGCACATGTCGAGCCTCACCCTCGAGCACATGTCGAGCCTCAGCCTCGAGCAAATGTCGAGCCTCACCCTCGAGAACGTGTCGAGCCTCACCCTCGAGCCCTGCCTCCGACCCGTGGTAAGCACCCGAAGCCTCCACTCCGTTTCGCCCGAGCCTCCCCGTCAGGCCTCGGACGGAGGCTTGCTTTTTCCGTCTCGCCCGAGCCTTCCGTCTCGCCCGAGACCGCTTGCGCCCGAGCCAAGCCTCGGCGAGCGCAGGCTCTCCGCTTCGCCCGAGCCAAGCCTCGGCGAGCGCAGGCTCTCCGCTCCGCCCGAGTCAGGCCTCGGACGGAGGCTTTGCTTTTCCGTCTCGCCCGAGCCTCCGGGCCAGGCCATCTCGGACGAAGCAGTCGCTTCCGTCTCGACGAGCCCGGTTTCGCCCGAAGCCCCCCCGCGATTCGCCGAGCCCTGCTTAGAAGGAGCACAGTGCTCTGTTCTTTTTCTGAGAGTGTGAATAGTGGCTCTGTTTCTTTTTTTTTGTGTGAATTAATCTGTTGTTCCTTAAATCCTGATAAAATTATGGTATGCTCCTTGCAACTGTGTAGTATTTTATAAAAATATGAAACGTGACTTTTCTGCAAGATTTTCGAAATGTAAAATCCCTCTTTTAATTAATAAATGGATGGTTTTGGATTTTAGAAAATCATTTATAACTCCAAAATCTTTTGATAAATTTTTGTGAGCTTCCTATGCCATGTTCAGTCTCTGGTGAAATTTGATGTCTTCTGGAACAATTGATTTTTGAGCATTATCTTTAATTGTAAATAGTTGCCTTTTGTTAATTAATGTCTGGATTTATTTGAGCACCTTAATGAACTCCAAAAAATTATGAAATTTGTTTTGCCATCTATTAAGTCATAATGAACTTATGTGATTAATTTGGTAATTTTGGAGCAACTTCATAAAATGACCTTTTTAAATAATTAAGAAAAATAGAAAGAAATGATTAGGGTTCATGTGTATGTCCTGTTTTGCATTGTTCATGCTAGCATACTCATGTGCATGCATCGTTGCATTCGTATAGTCACCGAAGAAGGAGTCAAGATCGAGGCAGCCGCCGACGAACCTGTCCCTGAGGCTACCCCGAGCTCCGACAACTGCCC
>VDCT01000308.1:0-40010 GCA_009763385.1 Coix lacryma-jobi var. lacryma-jobi
TGCCGCCTTCGAGCCTGCCCTCTTTGCTCTTCAAGGCAAGCCCCGGTGCATTTAACCCTTCCTTGGATTTATAAAATGTTTTCCTTAAATGCTTTTGAGTTAAACTACTGCATTAGGTTATAGGAGTTGGGTGATGACCTATTACCTGCATTATTTACCTCCACCAGAAGATCCACCAGCCCTGCTTTAAAACTATTTGCAAAATGCTTAGTGATGCTGTACTATAGATTTGCAATAAAATGCCATTTTCAAAAGTGTGATCACTGAGAGAATCTTTATGGGAATTTGGCTTTACTTCCCGTTCGATGACTGCTTGCCTAGCTAGCATGTGGTCAATGGCGAGAAGAGGTTGTCCGCGCGTACGGTGCCGTCATGTTGTAGTCCGGGACTCAACAGTTGACACCGACCGGGACAGGGTTGAAAAACTGACAGGACTATTAAGCTTGGGTGAGATATAACCAAGGTGTAGTTCTGGCTGGAAAATTAGGGACCATCCGTATGGGGGCCTGCTGGCCAAGACTTGCAACTATTCACATACTACGGAAAGCTCTGGCTCCGAGGAATCCTTTATTGGACCGACAACCGCGCACTGGGAGTGGAGAGATGGCGGAAGTAGCATGTACCCACGTGGGTTAAAGTCCCGGATTGGAGTGGTGTACTGTACTTCCGGGTGGCGTAGGACCGGGCCCAATCTTGGAGGAATCGTGGTAGACGAGTTGGCATATGCAAGCTTGGGTGCTACATATGCAGTGTGGATAGGGATCCTCAGCTGAGTATTATTTATCCGGATTAACGTTGCTCCTCGGTTATGGAGACTTGGTCACTGACTGTCAACGGAGAGTGGTTCTCAACTAGGTATGTTTTGAAATGTAAAATGAATCATGGAAAATGAAGAATTGAGAAATGCCTGAATCTTTCCAAAATAAAACAAGGTTTACAAAATGCTTTTTCTGCAAAATACTTAAGCCTTACCTTGACTACCCTAAGCCTTTCATTCCTGAGTCTTCTCCCTTTTTCTTTAGTCGGGTAAGTCTTGTTGAGTACCCCAGTACTCAGGGTTTGTTAATCCCCTGTTGCAGGTTTCTATTAGGTGGTGTTGATCATGATCATGTCAGTGGGCTTGACGTGATCTGGTTGTTCCTCTTCTCCAACTTAGGTACTCCGCCTAAGTGTGGTTCTGTCATACTACTCTACTTCCGCAATACCAGTTATTTTTATGTAAAAAGTAACATCTTCATAATTTGTAAAGTTTATCTATCTTGCTTCCGCACTCCGATGGTATTTTGTATCAACCGTTGTAATGTTGTAATTATTCCAACCTTCATGGTGATGGTCCTGTGGCTCGTGAGTAATTCGGGGTCCTCTCGGGGACACCCGACGGATCTTTCCAGTAACGTGTTTCATTTGCACAGTCATTGGGCTCCTTATGACGATGACGCGTGCAAGTGGGCCACATTATTGGGCGGTTCTGTCACAGAATGGTATCGGAGCAGGATTGTCATCAAGGGAAGACTGGTTACAACATTACTTTTGAAAAACTTCAAAATGGTTTCTTAATCTAAAAGTTTTTTTTAAGTAACAAATTAAAAATGATCCTTCCCTAAGTTTCTTGCTTTGCTGGAAGACTTCGTGAAGACTATACTAGTGATTCCGACAGAAGGTACCAAGTCAGTGAAGCTAGTATATAAAGTATAGCCCTATATCTATCTAACAGGTGGAGACAGAGATCTCCTGTCAGTGAGAGGTCGTATAGGACGAGCATGCATCATATCATACATAATAATAAAATGTGCTTCTTCTCAAAAATATAAAAGCAGCTATGATCCCCGATAGTTGATCGTCCCTAGATTCTGTTGCTCTTGCTACTTTCCTTCCATATGTTCCTAATCCTTGGGAATTTTTGGATATCTTTCATACACTCTACCACATAAAGTCAGAATCATGGTAAAGTCCTTGGTTCTTCTGGAAAGCGCGTGTCATGCCTTGAATTGGCACGTGCTGGTTGCTTGGAGTCGTGAAAACGACGAATGGTGGTTGAAAGTTATTGAAATTGTGTTCTTTGAAAGGACCCTGATCTATGGACCGGATAAAAGCGTGGGAACCTGAAGTCGCCTATGGATGGCCACCATAGAGCGTTACGGCCAGGTGCTCGCTAATATCCAGGCCTATAGTCATAATTCCTTCTAGTCCACTATGAAAGTGCTTTCATCTCTGAATGCCCGAAAGGGAGTTCAAAGCCACTTTCCTTGTAGTTATAACCAACCTTGTTTCTGGTTATAATTTCCTTCTTATTGAAATGAGGGATATAGAAGTTGTGCTCTATTATGGTGCCATGATTGGCGACCACGGTGCCGCGACGGAACCCAAAGAATCCTGTGTGCCGGATTGCACAAGTTTCCATTGGGTGCGCGCAGGTATCGAGGTCTACAGTTATGATCCATTATAACCCACAGCTAATGTACGCTCTCTCTTGGTTCTTGGTAATTTTTCTTGCTCCACTCAAATGTCTTCTACCTTGCTACTTGCAACCGCGTTCTGATCCCAGTTGTAATCCCAACCGCAACTCAGTTGCCTTGTGAACTCCTTGCGAGAAACAAGTGTGACACATTTCCATTTTCATTACTCAACCCCAGCCTTTAAGCACTTCTTAAATCTCGGGACGAGATTTCTTTTAGGGGGGAAGGCTGTAACACCTCTGGTGTTTAATAAGTAATTAACCTGACATGTCATCATCATTAGTCATTAATCATCCTTGCCTTGCATTTGTGTTTGCTTAGTACTTGTGTAGCAATCTCTTTTTCAAAACCCTAAAAGCCCTAACCTTCCTATAAGGGCAAAAATGGTAATTTCACCTCTGTGCCTAGCTTTGTGTAATTCTTGTTCAGTTGGATGTCTTGAAGTTTTGTTGTGATTGGCCAAGTTCAAAAATCAAAATCAGATTTCAAATCCCTTTGCAAAACCCTGATTTCCAAACCCTGGATTTTATTCCTCTTTTTGTAATTCAAAAATTATTCAAAATTTTGAGTTGATTCAAAAAGCAAAGTTGTGGATCGGATCAAGAGGAACAACTTTGGTGTTTACAGATTTCAAAGTTTCTATATAAAATTTGGAGTAATTTCAAATTCATTCAAATTCCAGTTTTTGTCCCCTTTTCGGTTTTAAAAATTTATTCAAAACTATTGAGTTTCAGAAAAAGTGTATATTAGCAAAGTTATAGGTTTTGATAAAAGGAACAACTTTCATATTTGCAGATTTCCAACTTTCAGTGTAAAATCAAAAGTAATTTTGAATTTATTCAAATCCCAAAAGTATTCCCTTTCCTGTTTTCAAATGTGGTTCAAAAACTATTTGGATTTGGAAAATGTTCATATTGATAAAGTTGTAGATCTCTTTTTTCTGAACAACTTTGGTGTTTTGAGTTTTTCCTGTGCAGTTCAATTTTGGAGAGTACTTTGCAAAATACAGAGATCAGCCAAAAGTCCAACCCTAAGACCTAGCCCTGTTCATCTTCAACCTACAGCTAGGGGGGCCCGGCCATGGCCGCGCGACAGCGCCGCCTGCGCCACGCGCGCCTGCCAGCCGCACGCTCACCCTCGACTTGTCGCCCGCGCCCGCGACATCTTTCCGCACCCGCACGCGCGAAGCGCTGACTTCCGCCCCGTCCCCCACTGCTCCCAGTTCGCCACCGCCGCGTGTCCAAACGCCGGCGAGCTTGCGCCCGGCCCCTGGGCAACGCTCCTGCCCCGCTGCAGCGCGCAATCGAGTGCGCACGCTCTCGCCGAGCTTATCCACCCCACCCCGTGCTCTCTACCGGCCCCTGGCCGCGGCTATATAAGCCGCCGGAGCCCCGAGCTTCTCACTCACCTCCGCCACCGTGGCCAGCCCACTCCAGACCCTCCGCCGCTCAACCAACTAGCCTAACAGCTCCGCCTTGAGCCCGTGAAGCTTCCCCACCCCTCAATTTCACCTCCCCCGCCTCCAATCGCCCGGCGTAACTCCATCTTCCAAACCTCCGACGGAACACCGGTGAACTCGGGTTCGTCAAATACTCCCTCTCCGGTCACGGATACCTTCCCCTGACCCCTGTGTCAGCTTCCTTGGCTCCGCGCGACTCTAACCAGGCCCTTGCGGTCTCGTGTGTTGAGCTGGATCGCCGGATCGCCGGAGCGCCGCCGCGGTCGTCTCCTCCCCCGAGCCTCACCCTCGAGCACATGTCGAGCCTCACCCTCGAGCACATGTCGAGCCTCAGCCTCGAGCAAATGTCGAGCCTCACCCTCGAGAACGTGTCGAGCCTCACCCTCGAGCCCTGCCTCCGACCCGTGGTAAGCACCCGAAGCCTCCACTCCGTTTCGCCCGAGCCTCCCCGTCAGGCCTCGGACGGAGGCTTGCTTTTCCGTCTCGCCCGAGCCTTCCGTCTCGCCCGAGACCGCTTCGCCCGAGCCAAGCCTCGGCGAGCGCAGGCTCTCCGCTTCGCCCGAGCCAAGCCTCGGCGAGCGCAGGCTCTCCGCTCCGCCCGAGTCAGGCCTCGGACGGAGGCTTGCTTTTCCGTCTCGCCCGAGCCTCCGGGCCAGGCCTCGGACGAAGCAGTCGCTTCCGTCTCGACCGAGCCCGTTTCGCCCGAAGCCCCACGCGATTCGCCGAGCCCTGCTTAGAAGGAGCACAGTGCTCTTTTCTTTTTCTGAGAGTTGTGAATAGTGGTCTGTTTTCTTTTTTTTTGTGTGAATTAATCTGTTGTTCCTTAAATCCTGATAAAATTATGGTATGCTCCTTGCACTGTGTAGTATTTTATAAAAATATGAAACGTGACTTTTCTGCAAGATTTCGAAAATGTAAAATCCCTCTTTTAATTAATAAATGGATGGTTTTGGATTTTTAGAAAATCATTTATAACTCCAAAAATCTTTTGATAAATTTTTGTGAGCTTCCTATGCCATGTTCAGTCTCTGGTGAAATTTTGATGTCTTCTGGAACAAGTTGATTTTTGAGCATTTATCTTTAATTGTTAAATAGTGCCTTTTGTTAATTAATGTCTGGATTTATTTGAGCACCTTAATGAACTCCAAAAAATTATGAAATTTGTTTTGCCATCTATTTAAGTCATAATGAACTTATGTGATTAATTTGGTAATTTTTGGAGCAACTTCATAAAATGACCTTTTTAAATAATTAAGAAAAATAGAAAGAAATGATTAGGGTTCATGTGTATGTCCTGTTTTGCATTGTTCATGCTAGCATACTCATGTGCATGCATCGTTGCATTCGTATAGTCACCGAAGAAGGAGTCAAGATCGAGGCAGCCGCCGACGAACCTGTCCCTGAGGCTACCCCGAGCTCCGACAACTGCCCTGCCGCCTTCGAGCCTGCCCTCTTTGCTCTTCAAGGCAAGCCCCGGTGCATTTAACCCTTCCTTGGATTTATAAAATGTTTTCCTTAAATGCTTTTGAGTTAAACTACTGCATTAGGTTATAGGAGTTGGGTGATGACCTATTACCTGCATTATTTACCTCCACCAGAAGATCCACCAGCCCTGCTTTAAAACTATTTGCAAAATGCTTAGTGATGCTGTACTATAGATTTGCAATAAAATGCCATTTTCAAAAGTGTGATCACTGAGAGAATCTTTATGGGAATTTGGCTTTACTTCCCGTTCGATGACTGCTTGCCTAGCTAGCATGTGGTCAATGGCGAGAAGAGGTTGTCCGCGCGTACGGTGCCGTCATGTTGTAGTCCGGGACTCAACAGTTGACACCGACCGGGACAGGGTTGAAAAACTGACAGGACTATTAAGCTTGGGTGAGATATAACCAAGGTGTAGTTCTGGCTGGAAAATTAGGGACCATCCGTATGGGGGCCTGCTGGCCAAGACTTGCAACTATTCACATACTACGGAAAGCTCTGGCTCCGAGGAATCCTTTATTGGACCGACAACCGCGCACTGGGAGTGGAGAGATGGCGGAAGTAGCATGTACCCACGTGGGTTAAAGTCCCGGATTGGAGTGGTGTACTGTACTTCCGGGTGGCGTAGGACCGGGCCCAATCTTGGAGGAATCGTGGTAGACGAGTTGGCATATGCAAGCTTGGGTGCTACATATGCAGTGTGGATAGGGATCCTCAGCTGAGTATTATTTATCCGGATTAACGTTGCTCCTCGGTTATGGAGACTTGGTCACTGACTGTCAACGGAGAGTGGTTCTCAACTAGGTATGTTTTGAAATGTAAAATGAATCATGGAAAATGAAGAATTGAGAAATGCCTGAATCTTTCCAAAATAAAACAAGGTTTACAAAATGCTTTTTCTGCAAAATACTTAAGCCTTACCTTGACTACCCTAAGCCTTTCATTCCTGAGTCTTCTCCCTTTTTCTTTAGTCGGGTAAGTCTTGTTGAGTACCCCAGTACTCAGGGTTTGTTAATCCCCTGTTGCAGGTTTCTATTAGGTGGTGTTGATCATGATCATGTCAGTGGGCTTGACGTGATCTGGTTGTTCCTCTTCTCCAACTTAGGTACTCCGCCTAAGTGTGGTTCTGTCATACTACTCTACTTCCGCAATACCAGTTATTTTTATGTAAAAAGTAACATCTTCATAATTTGTAAAGTTTATCTATCTTGCTTCCGCACTCCGATGGTATTTTGTATCAACCGTTGTAATGTTGTAATTATTCCAACCTTCATGGTGATGGTCCTGTGGCTCGTGAGTAATTCGGGGTCCTCTCGGGGACACCCGACGGATCTTTCCAGTAACGTGTTTCATTTGCACAGTCATTGGGCTCCTTATGACGATGACGCGTGCAAGTGGGCCACATTATTGGGCGGTTCTGTCACAGAATGGTATCGGAGCAGGATTGTCATCAAGGGAAGACTGGTTACAACATTACTTTTGAAAAACTTCAAAATGGTTTCTTAATCTAAAAGTTTTTTTTTAAGTAACAAATTAAAAATGATCCTTCCCTAAGTTTCTTGCTTTGCTGGAAGACTTCGTGAAGACTATACTAGTGATTCCGACAGAAGGTACCAAGTCAGTGAAGCTAGTATATAAAGTATAGCCCTATATCTATCTAACAGGTGGAGACAGAGATCTCCTGTCAGTGAGAGGTCGTATAGGACGAGCATGCATCATATCATACATAATAATAAAATGTGCTTCTTCTCAAAAATATAAAAGCAGCTATGATCCCCGATAGTTGATCGTCCCTAGATTCTGTTGCTCTTGCTACTTTCCTTCCATATGTTCCTAATCCTTGGGAATTTTTGGATATCTTTCATACACTCTACCACATAAAGTCAGAATCATGGTAAAGTCCTTGGTTCTTCTGGAAAGCGCGTGTCATGCCTTGAATTGGCACGTGCTGGTTGCTTGGAGTCGTGAAAACGACGAATGGTGGTTGAAAGTTATTGAAATTGTGTTCTTTGAAAGGACCCTGATCTATGGACCGGATAAAAGCGTGGGAACCTGAAGTCGCCTATGGATGGCCACCATAGAGCGTTACGGCCAGGTGCTCGCTAATATCCAGGCCTATAGTCATAATTCCTTCTAGTCCACTATGAAAGTGCTTTCATCTCTGAATGCCCGAAAGGGAGTTCAAAGCCACTTTCCTTGTAGTTATAACCAACCTTGTTTCTGGTTATAATTTCCTTCTTATTGAAATGAGGGATATAGAAGTTGTGCTCTATTATGGTGCCATGATTGGCGACCACGGTGCCGCGACGGAACCCAAAGAATCCTGTGTGCCGGATTGCACAAGTTTCCATTGGGTGCGCGCAGGTATCGAGGTCTACAGTTATGATCCATTATAACCCACAGCTAATGTACGCTCTCTCTTGGTTCTTGGTAATTTTTCTTGCTCCACTCAAATGTCTTCTACCTTGCTACTTGCAACCGCGTTCTGATCCCAGTTGTAATCCCAACCGCAACTCAGTTGCCTTGTGAACTCCTTGCGAGAAACAAGTGTGACACATTTCCATTTTCATTACTCAACCCCAGCCTTTAAGCACTTCTTAAATCTCGGGACGAGATTTCTTTTAGGGGGGAAGGCTGTAACACCTCTGGTGTTTAATAAGTAATTAACCTGACATGTCATCATCATTAGTCATTAATCATCCTTGCCTTGCATTTGTGTTTGCTTAGTACTTGTGTAGCAATCTCTTTTTCAAAACCCTAAAAGCCCTAACCTTCCTATAAGGGCAAAAATGGTAATTTCACCTCTGTGCCTAGCTTTGTGTAATTCTTGTTCAGTTGGATGTCTTGAAGTTTTGTTGTGATTGGCCAAGTTCAAAAATCAAAATCAGATTTCAAATCCCTTTGCAAAACCCTGATTTCCAAACCCTGGATTTTATTCCTCTTTTTGTAATTCAAAAATTATTCAAAATTTTGAGTTGATTCAAAAAGCAAAGTTGTGGATCGGATCAAGAGGAACAACTTTGGTGTTTACAGATTTCAAAGTTTCTATATAAAATTTGGAGTAATTTCAAATTCATTCAAATTCCAGTTTTTGTCCCCTTTTCGGTTTTAAAAATTTATTCAAAACTATTGAGTTTCAGAAAAAGTGTATATTAGCAAAGTTATAGGTTTTGATAAAAGGAACAACTTTCATATTTGCAGATTTCCAACTTTCAGTGTAAAATCAAAAGTAATTTTGAATTTATTCAAATCCCAAAAGTATTCCCTTTCCTGTTTTCAAATGTGGTTCAAAAACTATTTGGATTTGGAAAATGTTCATATTGATAAAGTTGTAGATCTCTTTTTTCTGAACAACTTTGGTGTTTTGAGTTTTTCCTGTGCAGTTCAATTTTGGAGAGTACTTTGCAAAATACAGAGATCAGCCAAAAGTCCAACCCTAAGACCTAGCCCTGTTTTCAGAAAAAGTGTATATTAGCAAAGTTATAGGTTTTGATAAAAGGAACAACTTTCATATTTGCAGATTTCCAACTTTCAGTGTAAAATCAAAAGTAATTTTGAATTTATTCAAATCCCAAAAGTATTCCCTTTCCTGTTTTCAAATGTGGTTCAAAAACTATTTGGATTTGGAAAATGTTCATATTGATAAAGTTGTAGATCTCTTTTTTCTGAACAACTTTGGTGTTTTGAGTTTTTCCTGTGCAGTTCAATTTTGGAGAGTACTTTGCAAAATACAGAGATCAGCCAAAAGTCCAACCCTAAGACCTAGCCCTGTTCATCTTCAACCTACAGCTAGGGGGGCCCGGCCATGGCCGCGCGACAGCGCCGCCTGCGCCACGCGCGCCTGCCAGCCGCACGCTCACCCTCGACTTGTCGCCCGCGCCCGCGACATCTTTCCGCACCCGCACGCGCGAAGCGCTGACTTCCGCCCCGTCCCCCACTGCTCCCAGTTCGCCACCGCCGCGTGTCCAAACGCCGGCGAGCTTGCGCCCGGCCCCTGGGCAACGCTCCTGCCCCGCTGCAGCGCGCAATCGAGTGCGCACGCTCTCGCCGAGCTTATCCACCCCACCCCGTGCTCTCTACCGGCCCCTGGCCGCGGCTATATAAGCCGCCGGAGCCCCGAGCTTCTCACTCACCTCCGCCACCGTGGCCAGCCCACTCCAGACCCTCCGCCGCTCAACCAACTAGCCTAACAGCTCCGCCTTGAGCCCGTGAAGCTTCCCCACCCCTCAATTTCACCTCCCCCGCCTCCAATCGCCCGGCGTAACTCCATCTTCCAAACCTCCGACGGAACACCGGTGAACTCGGGTTCGTCAAATACTCCCTCTCCGGTCACGGATACCTTCCCCTGACCCCTGTGTCAGCTTCCTTGGCTCCGCGCGACTCTAACCAGGCCCTTGCGGTCTCGTGTGTTGAGCTGGATCGCCGGATCGCCGGAGCGCCGCCGCGGTCGTCTCCTCCCCCGAGCCTCACCCTCGAGCACATGTCGAGCCTCACCCTCGAGCACATGTCGAGCCTCAGCCTCGAGCAAATGTCGAGCCTCACCCTCGAGAACGTGTCGAGCCTCACCCTCGAGCCCTGCCTCCGACCCGTGGTAAACACCCGAAGCCTCCACTCCGTTTCGCCCGAGCCTCCCCGTCAGGCCTCGGACGGAGGCTTGCTTTTCCGTCTCGCCCGAGCCTTCCGTCTCGCCCGAGACCGCTTGGCCCGAGCCAAGCCTCGGCGAGCGCAGGCTCTCCGCTTCGCCCGAGCCAAGCCTCGGCGAGCGCAGGCTCTCCGCTCCGCCCGAGTCAGGCCTCGGACGGAGGCTTGCTTTTCCGTCTCGCCCGAGCCTCCGGGCCAGGCCTCGGACGAAGCAGTCGCTTCCGTCTCGACCGAGCCCGTTTCGCCCGAAGCCCCGCGCGATTCGCCGAGCCCTGCTTAGAAGGAGCACAGTGCTCTTTTCTTTTTCTGAGAGTTGTGAATAGTGCTCTGTTTTCTTTTTTTTGTGTGAATTAATCTGTTGTTCCTTAAATCCTGATAAAATTATGGTATGCTCCTTGCACTGTGTAGTATTTTATAAAAATATGAAACGTGACTTTTCTGCAAGATTTCGAAAATGTAAAATCCCTCTTTTAATTAATAAATGGATGGTTTTGGATTTTTAGAAAATCATTTATAACTCCAAAAATCTTTTGATAAATTTTTGTGAGCTTCCTATGCCATGTTCAGTCTCTGGTGAAATTTTGATGTCTTCTGGAACAAGTTGATTTTTGAGCATTTATCTTTAATTGTTAAATAGTGCCTTTTGTTAATTAATGTCTGGATTTATTTGAGCACCTTAATGAACTCCAAAAAATTATGAAATTTGTTTTGCCATCTATTTAAGTCATAATGAACTTATGTGATTAATTTGGTAATTTTTGGAGCAACTTCATAAAATGACCTTTTTAAATAATTAAGAAAAATAGAAAGAAATGATTAGGGTTCATGTGTATGTCCTGTTTTGCATTGTTCATGCTAGCATACTCATGTGCATGCATCGTTGCATTCGTATAGTCACCGAAGAAGGAGTCAAGATCGAGGCAGCCGCCGACGAACCTGTCCCTGAGGCTACCCCGAGCTCCGACAACTGCCCTGCCGCCTTCGAGCCTGCCCTCTTTGCTCTTCAAGGCAAGCCCCGGTGCATTTAACCCTTCCTTGGATTTATAAAATGTTTTCCTTAAATGCTTTTGAGTTAAACTACTGCATTAGGTTATAGGAGTTGGGTGATGACCTATTACCTGCATTATTTACCTCCACCAGAAGATCCACCAGCCCTGCTTTAAAACTATTTGCAAAATGCTTAGTGATGCTGTACTATAGATTTGCAATAAAATGCCATTTTCAAAAGTGTGATCACTGAGAGAATCTTTATGGGAATTTGGCTTTACTTCCCGTTCGATGACTGCTTGCCTAGCTAGCATGTGGTCAATGGCGAGAAGAGGTTGTCCGCGCGTACGGTGCCGTCATGTTGTAGTCCGGGACTCAACAGTTGACACCGACCGGGACAGGGTTGAAAAACTGACAGGACTATTAAGCTTGGGTGAGATATAACCAAGGTGTAGTTCTGGCTGGAAAATTAGGGACCATCCGTATGGGGGCCTGCTGGCCAAGACTTGCAACTATTCACATACTACGGAAAGCTCTGGCTCCGAGGAATCCTTTATTGGACCGACAACCGCGCACTGGGAGTGGAGAGATGGCGGAAGTAGCATGTACCCACGTGGGTTAAAGTCCCGGATTGGAGTGGTGTACTGTACTTCCGGGTGGCGTAGGACCGGGCCCAATCTTGGAGGAATCGTGGTAGACGAGTTGGCATATGCAAGCTTGGGTGCTACATATGCAGTGTGGATAGGGATCCTCAGCTGAGTATTATTTATCCGGATTAACGTTGCTCCTCGGTTATGGAGACTTGGTCACTGACTGTCAACGGAGAGTGGTTCTCAACTAGGTATGTTTTGAAATGTAAAATGAATCATGGAAAATGAAGAATTGAGAAATGCCTGAATCTTTCCAAAATAAAACAAGGTTTACAAAATGCTTTTTCTGCAAAATACTTAAGCCTTACCTTGACTACCCTAAGCCTTTCATTCCTGAGTCTTCTCCCTTTTTATTTAGTCGGGTAAGTCTTGTTGAGTACCCCAGTACTCAGGGTTTGTTAATCCCCTGTTGCAGGTTTCTATTAGGTGGTGTTGATCATGATCATGTCAGTGGGCTTGACGTGATCTGGTTGTTCCTCTTCTCCAACTTAGGTACTCCGCCTAAGTGTGGTTCTGTCATACTACTCTACTTCCGCAATACCAGTTATTTTTATGTAAAAAGTAACATCTTCATAATTTGTAAAGTTTATCTATCTTGCTTCCGCACTCCGATGGTATTTTGTATCAACCGTTGTAATGTTGTAATTATTCCAACCTTCATGGTGATGGTCCTGTGGCTCGTGAGTAATTCGGGGTCCTCTCGGGGACACCCGACGGATCTTTCCAGTAACGTGTTTCATTTGCACAGTCATTGGGCTCCTTATGACGATGACGCGTGCAAGTGGGCCACATTATTGGGCGGTTCTGTCACATTTCTCGACGTAGCCGTCTATCTACGTTCGGGACTCGGTTCTCAAGGGTCGAACTTGTGCCGGAGCTTTTTGTGTTTGGTTTGCTGTCGCTTTGTGGTGCCTCGCTGTGATCCTAGGGATCATCCACCCTCTTCCAAGGGTCGTGGGCATCACGGTTTCGATCGTAGCTTTCAGGGGTTGATCTTGGGACATTTGGCCAAAGTTTTGAGAGAAATTTTGTTGGCTCCCATTCACCCCCCCCTCTGGTCGCCTTGCTAGTGCATTCTCGGTCCTTCAAAGGTAGAGAGATCCTTAACTGGCTTCGATACCAATTGAAGGACCGAAAATGCTAAAGCAAGGCGACCAGAGGGGGGGTGAATGGGAGCCTAAAATTTCTTCTCAGAAATTACGACCTCTGTCCCAATAAAATCAACCCCAAAAGCTTCGGACTCCAACGTAATGCCCACGACCCTTGGAAAGAGGGTGGATGATCCCTAGGATCACAGCGAGGCACCACACAAGAGAGCAAACCAAAGCTCCCAAAACTCCGAGTCAAGTTCGCCCTCAAAAACCGACTCCCGAACGTAGATAGAGGGCTACGTCGGGATTCCTCCAAATACCTATGCTAACAAGTAGCAAAGATAGTTAAAGAGGTTCCTAGGTGAGCTCTAGGAGCAAACGAGAAGTCCGGAAGCGAAGCAGAAAAGCTAGGAGAGCAAACGCACTAAACCGGAACCTACAGCCAATTCGCGGACTGTCCGGGCTGGGGGTGCCGGACTGTCCGCGCCAGGGGCGGACTGTCCGCGAAACCCTGGCGGACTGTCCGCAGGTCAAAAGGCAAAATCAGCACGGCTGCTGAACCCTCCCTGCGAGACTCCCGGACTATCCGAGCCTTTGTACGGCGGACTGTCCGCCGACCAAGTTACAAAGACAGCAAGGCTGCTGGACTCACCCTGCGCGACTAGCGGACTGTCCGCGCCGGTCAACGGCGGACTGTCCACCGGTCACCCAAGAGGAAAAGGCCCGAGGCCAACAGCCACTGCTCGGCTGAAGCCGCGATGCGCGGATTGTCCGCGGCTAAAGTGGCGGACTGTCCGCGACCTCCCAGAAAGCCCAAAAACAGCTCGGCACTAAACCAAAATCGATTGGATCTTCACCAAATCGAATGGGGCTGCAACCAAACTTCTCCCAAGTGTTCTTCTACGTGTTGGGAAGCTAATCCTAGGATATCATCGCTTCAACCCAACTAATCCTTGAGAAATCCGAAGAACACTAGAAAAGGGGAAGAACGAAGAACAAAAACGATTTCGACCTGATCTACTTGTTCGTGAGGGTAGAGATGAATTCCTTCGGTGGAAATGTTCTCCTCACATCAAAGAACAAGTTGATTCAAACGGAATCGCAAAAGATGCAGCGTAGAGGGAGATCGGGGGAGGAGAAAATCGTGCAGAAAAGAAGAACGCGAAGACCAAAATCGAAACGCGAATTCAACCACGAAATTGATCCTTGGATTCGGAGGAATGGATGATTGATTAAGCACTCGGTGTCGGGCTACAAGCCAATCCTAGCAACACAAAGCTTGGATGGCAAAAAGCTCAAGAACAAGAGCCAACTCTCCCTAACCCTAGCCTTCTCTCACAGGATCAAAATGAGAGAGACACCGTCCAAAGGATGGGCTGCCCTAACCAGCCCCCTTCATATATATAGGCGCACGTCCGAAGACCAAAGCGCCCTCACATGAAGCACTCAACCCAAATACCCCCTAGGGGTAAAACCGTCCAGACTTGACAGTTTCCATCTGACGGCCACGCGCCTTCTCATCCTTCGCTTCGCCTCGACGCAAGCTCCAGGATGCCGCCACGTGCCGCCACCGTCGACCACCGCGCCTTCTCGTGGATAGCTTCGCCGCCGTGCCAGCCTCTCCACGCCGCCACGCGTCGACCGTCCTTTCGGACCACCCCCGGTTTTGAGGCCCAAACCGGTAAACCCGCTAGCCCAGGTTTTGAGGCCCAAACCTGGAAACCGTCGATGGTAGCTTTTTGAGGCTCAGCTACCGAACCCGCACCGTAGACGGGATGTGGTTCGCACACCCCGACCACCGGCACCGATGCCGATGCATGTCCAGCCTCCACGCCGGGCACAACGCCTTCGCCTTCCTTCTTGACTTGGCCGACGGCACTTGCGCAGCACGCAAGCCCGTGTCCGACCTCCGCCAAGTGCCACAACGCCATCGTCTTCCTCCCGACTCGGCCGATGCATCGCACATCCCCATGTGCTCTCGCTCGCCGATGCCACGTGCCAGCTACCACAACTGGTCCTCTGGCCCTCTGGTCCGTCAGTCCAAGCCTCACGTCCGCCCTTCACCGCTCTGGGTACATCGGCATGGCACGTCCGCCGCACGGCACGCTCATCCTTCACCGCTCCCGGTCCGTCGGCACGGCACGTCTCTACTTGACCTTCACCTCGCCATAGACCACTGTATCCGAGCTCCACACCTGCACATCAACACAGCCAAGAGACACATGTCGCACACGCACACCAACACATAAACACCACAACTCAACGCCACCGGTTAGTCATAACAATAAGCGCATAACTAGATATAGACTCAACCGGGTAAAAGCCTCAAACCTTCCTCATCAAAGTCCATCATTCATCATATATGTTCTCTGTCACACTATAAAGCCGTTACAAAATTCCCTCCAGGCCCGTTTTACACGTTCACTAAGGTTTCACCGCTAACAATGGATATGCACACCACTGTAGAAGCCCCCTCTTGTGCCACAAATCTGACCCCATGTAAACCCTCAACTTAGAGGCAATTAATTACTTTGTCAGGTCCAGCCCATCCAAACCTCATGGTTGTGCTGTTAAGCTGGGTTACATGCTTTGAGAACCGGGTCCTAGGGAACCAGGCAGGATAAATGTAGCATAAGACCAGAACCAAAAACCAAATAAGAGCTGCCAAATCCATGGCACAAAACCACCAGTACGGTCCATCCTGCCGGATTTACCTAACAACCATGTTACTACAAAATTACCATGTCCACATTGTTTCATAGTTTCATTAATCAGGATTATTAACAACTGATTACCATCCCATCCCAACATGACTGCAGGGCTAAGCATGACTTCTACCCGGACATCCCAAACCAGGCGACAAGGATAAAAGAGGAAAATCTAGTAAACCATAACATGTTATTCAAATTTAGACACAGCATGCATCTACAGGATCTAACTACTCTAATACCAAAAGTAAAATAAAGTATAGGTGCAAGATGTTCAAGAACACTTGCCTGCGGGCTGGGTCGAATCTGCAGGGTCACAAGAATAGTCAAGAGCGTCCTCGTACTCTGCACTCTCTGGCCCAATGAACATACATGGCACATACAAAGCAAAATTGTTTACACCAGATTTTGGACCAAAAAGATTATTATTTTGTAGGCACAAACGGTTGGTTTATTAAGGAAGGAGTTGGCCAGAAAAATAAAGAAGCTTATATGGGTTGAAGCGTGACCAGAGGGATTCGTATGACCAACATGATGGGCTTCAAAGACGTGTCGGGCTCGGCCAGGAAGCTCAAGTCCGGGTCGTCTTTTGTTTTGTTCTCATGTAACCTAGTCGAGTTAGGACAGGAGTCCAACCGAGTTATAAATAGATAGAAACCCGAATTTTGAGACAAGAATCCAATCAATCAACATACCGGCCACCGGTCAAAACCCTAGGAGTAGGAGTAACGTAGATCTCGGCGAGACCTTCAATCAGGCAGGGCTGCATAGGCTTCGACCAACCTCCGGTTTGTTTGTAAGTTTCACCAATGGTTCGTGTCATTGTACGATAAGGCTGTATTCGGCATCGACCAAACTCTTGTTAAGCTATGACATGGCTAGTTATCGGTCTAAGTTCATATTTTGTAAGGCTGTCTTGACTCTGATCAATCTCTTACTTTAGTCGATCTTGACTAGTTATCGGCTCTATTGGTTTGGCAAGCTAATAGATTCATTAATTTATCGATGTTGTTTTATGTTTTAATTTGTTTCTTCATGTTTTAAACAATATCTTGCCCAATCAAGATTGACAAAGTATCTTAAGCTTAAAGGACACTTAGTCTCGGCTATCCTGAGGTTTTTCATGCTCACAATAGAAAAATAGCCGATTCAAGCTTTTTACCGACTATTTTGTCAATATTGGTTGTTACATGTTGTGCGTTCGAGATATCTGATAAAACTATGATTTTGATCTAAGAACAAGTAAATTTGATCTAGCATGTCTATTATGGTTGTATTTTTGAACCCCACTGATATATATGGTAGATCAGATTTGCTTGATCTTAAGTCGAATCGTGGTTCTAACGGATAGATCTTGTTCGTGCTTCATGGAACCTGCATCGGCTAAAATAGCCGATCCAGTTACGCTTTCTTCATAATGTGTACTTTTAGGTGACTTGGAATCAACGCACCTTCTTGTTACATCGTACGTGATCTAGTTCGGTCATCATTATGGCTGCATGGAGACACCCCACTGTTGATGATTAAGCTATTTTATCGATCTATTTGTTATTATGGCTGCATGGAAACACCCCACTGTTAACAGATAGAACTACCTGTGCAATTAGTTGATACGTTGATTTCACGCCGTTTGGACGTACATATAGATCTTTGTTCTGCTAATATGTTTAAGCTTATCGGTTGTTCACCTGTTCCGAATGTCTCTTTATACATAGCTTAGTCGTTTTGCTTTATATCTTTATTAATGCTTCATGCAATCTTTTGGGAGTTGACTTGGTAGTCAATATCCTAATAACAAATGGCTATATCAGAGCCGTACAATTTGGAACTGTCTGGCACCAAACCGGCAGGTTCCATAATTTGACAACTTTTTCTTCCCCTTGTCAATTACAGGTCAAATTGACTAGCACGCCCAAAGTCGATCTCACCGAGATTCGGCACTGCTACCCGTTGAAGGTTCAGGAGGTCAGGACTTTGCTCTGTACGCCCTCTGAGGACCGTGCGCTCGAGTGTGTTGGCATGACCGACCGAATTTTTACGTCAACACATTCTTTTGGCACGCCCGGTGGGACACAATCGTCTGATCATGACAATCAATAACTAAGATGTGTTGAACATGACAATGAAGGAACTTCCAGATGAGCTTCCACGCTTGATAGAAGAAACTGTTGAACAATATCGTTACATGTGTCTATTGAGCTTCAGTAAAAGCAGGGATAAGAAGATTATCTAGAAGTCTTCTCTTCCAAGAGTGGTTCTAGATGGACATGTTGATCCAATGGTTCAGGTCCAACACAATGTCATGCAAGAGGTGATCAGCAAAGCAATGTCTGCTACTCTGATGAATCACAATGAAGTTTTTCTCAACAGTCTCATGAATGCCATTAAGGAAGCTATCAAAGGCCGGTGAATCAAATTGGTCAGCTTATGAGTCGGGTCACTGACTCGGTTACAAGAAGCCATATCCAGAGTGGTTTGATCAGGTTGTTCTTCCTCCAAGATATAGAATCCCTGATTTTACCAAATTCACGGGAGCCAGCTCAGTGACAACCATGGAACATATTACTCAGTTTTTAGTCCAGCTTGGGGAAATTGGTGATGAATCAGCACTTAAAGTCAGATTATTTCCTTTATCCCTGTCTGGTCCATCTTTTTCATGGTTTTCATCTCTGTCGCCCAATTCCATTCAGAGCTGGGAGGATTTTGAAGACAAGTTCCATAAATACTTTGACTCTGGAGCATTGGAAAAAGGCCTTGTAGACTTAGTCGATATGAGGCAAGGAAATAATGAAACTGGATGCCAGTATCTTCAGAGATTCAGAGAGGTTAAAAATCAATGCTATACCTTATCATTGCCAGATTCAGAAATTGTTAGCATTGCAATTCGAGGGCTAATACCTGCCATTAGAGAAAAAATCAGTTTTGGTTGTAATAATATGACCGATTTGACTAAGAAGGTGGCAAATATTGATGCTCAGAATTGATACAATCAGGTTTTCACACCCAAGAAAGCCTATAATGCAGAGAGTCATTTCTTCTCAAAAGAGGAAGACAATAATTCAAGTGATGAGAGTGAAGATGAAGTGGCTGCTGTGGGCTGGGTGTTGATGGTCCTTAAACACCTGTGTTACCATCAACATTTTACCCTAAAATTCACCAAAAAGGCATGAAATGTAGTCAAATAGGTTTCAAACTAACCGAATTCCACATGTCCATAGATTTTGATTTGAATGCAGGATTTGAACCAAATTTGGATATTTGAACCACCAAAGGCCGAGCCCACTCAGCAGGGCCCAATTGGGCCTCAGGGGGGTGGCGCCCGCCACCCCTAGGTGGCGCTCGCCACAAGGGGAGGCCCAAACTTCCCCCCTGCCACGTCACTGATCCGTGTGACCACCCCAGGGCCAAATCTTGGCCCTTGGTCACTAGGTCAGTGGCATCAGAGGGCTCAGGAGGGGAGTGGCATGGATCATGACCGAATGACGGTTATCTGGACATGCAACCGACCTAACCACCGCCTTGGAGGAGTCCCTGGAGGCCGTAGGATCAATGACGGTGCATCCAACGGCCAGGGGGGTGGCGGCCGCCACCTAGGGCTAGCGCCCGCCACTAGGGTTTGCCCTAGGTCGGTTGGCTGCCCCCTATAAGTACCCCCGTCACTCACTTGGGCTATAAATACCCCCTCGAGGTGTCACTTCATTCCAAGCAGAAGAGAAGCAAGAGAAGCAAAGCAAAGAAAGCAAGGCTAGAGCTAGAGAGCTAATAGCTTAGGGTTTAGCCAAGCATAGGCAAGTAGGTAGCTAGTAGAGAAAGGCATCCTTGCCTCATTGCCCTCGCGGAAGCGCTGCTCAAGGCTTAGCTCAAGAGTAGAAGCGTGCGAGTGATCGGTCCTGGAGTTGGGAAGAGTCTTCCTTCATCTCCAGTTCAGGTTTTGCTCTTGTATCTCAAGCACTTTACTATATTCTAGTTCATCATTTCAAGTATTACCTTATTATACTTACCAGTATTGAGTAGTATACTTGATTGATTGCTTGAGTGCCTAGCTATTCTACAGTTCAATTCACTTAGCCATAGTAGTTAATCTCTAGTGTGCTTAGTGTTTGATCTTTGCCAATAAGTTGCTTAGTTAGTTTAGTGTTTATCTTATTAAGTCAAGTATTTGCTCTGACGTCCGCAAGGGTGTCTCTATTCAAAGCTAGGGTAGAGATAGTTAGAATATAATTAAGTGTGGTGCTTAGTTATAGACATACCTTCAGATACGACTGGACCCCCGGATAGCTGTGGTAGCAAGCAGGTGGTGACAGCCCTGTGCGCCTTGAATTCCACCACGTAGTTGGCCCAGTTTAACAATAAGGCTCGTTGTGCTAGCGTTCAACCTAAGTCAGTGGTAAAGGCTAGTACGCCTCGGTACTTGACAAGATAGGAATAAAACTATACTTAACTTGGTTGCTTGTTTGGCATTTGCCTATCTTGCTTCGTAGTTATCTTGCTTCGTAGTTATCTTGCCTCGTAGTTATCTAGGAGTAGTTATTAGTTATTAGTTAGTTATATTAGTTACCCTTAGTTATCCCCTATCTATCTAGTTATCCACCTTACCTTAGCCATTTCATTCATCCTTACCTATCCATCCATATATCCTTTCTAGCCTCTCATCCTCTCATCCCTTTCATCTCCTCTCTTCTCCTCTTTCCCTTTTCTTATTCTTCGACTCTCATCCCCTCCTTGACTCGACTCATACACCACCCTAGCATTCCTTTGGGATCAAATAAATCGACACCTGGTACTCCCAGGGAAGTGCTACTACGATAGTTCTGTGCGCTTGTAGAATCTCCTGTGGTAGATTGCATTCTCGCTAGCCAGCTCCTACTAGTGTCGGGATTGACAATCCCATTTGACATTAGTAGATAGCTGCTTTAGCTTCACTCCTTTAGGTATAGTGACTGGACTTGCTTCAAGCATTTCTGGCACCGTTGCCAGGGATAGACTCCATAGTCTACTCCTAGTAACGACGTTAGCAAGTGTCAACAAGCATTTCTGGGCCGTTACCGGGGATAGTTGCCTAGCTCTATCTTTAGTGAAGTTAAGAACTACCAACAAGCATTTCTGGCGCCATTGCCAGGGAAGGCAATCGGTGTATCGGTTGAGTCCGTGTCGAATTTATCTTCGTTTAAGCTCTCGCTTAGCGAATCCCATCTTACCCCATTCTTTCTTTCCTTAGTCCTTCTTATCTTTTTCCTTCATCTTCTTCAACTTCTTTCTTTCTTATCTTGTTCTATCTTTACAATGGCCAACAAGACCATTCGTGAATTTTCTGCTCCTTCTGCCGCCTGTTGGGGGAAGGGACCCTCGGCAGAAGCGCCGCCGGAACCGGTGGCGAAGTTAGCCCTCGCGTAACGCCTTGTGTGCTTGCGAGGTCCCTCTCCTATTGGAGACCGTTACCCTGACCCCCGGATGCGGGGTCAACCCTCGTCGCTTTGTTGTGCTTCCGTGCAGGTCTAAGGTGACGGTCGCACTGCAGGAAACCTTCGCTGAACCACGACGCCACCTTCGCTTGAAGCGAAGGTCCGGGCAAGCGGCAAGTGTGCGTCGCCCCGGAGGCAAGCAGAGCCGGAGGTCCGGCAGATGGCGAAGGTGCGCGGGCCCAAAGGCGGGCGCGGCCGAAGGTCAAGACCGCCGCACCACTCCCCGAAGGCGAACAAGGGCCAGGTGGCGGCGCGCCGGAGTGTGGCCGATTAGGGTTTCCGCTTCAGCTGTGTATTTACGCTTTTGCCCTTCCCCCCTGCGCGGAGGCGAGGAATCTTTGCTGTACCCTTTTGTAATTTGGCCCATACCCCTTGGCATTCCCTATAAATACCAAGGGGGTGAACAGTGTAAGGTACGATCTTTTTTGGGAATTCGAGCACCTTCCATTTCCGATTCACCTTCGCTACTGCATCTGACGCTTTGGCCGCCTCCGCTCCTTCCCCTGCACAAGTGCGGAGGTTGAGCGAGTGCGTGCCAACAGTTTGGCGCCGTCCGTGGGGATCGAAATGGCGGGAAACAGGAGGGCACTTTCGACGCGGGACCAGCGTGTCGCTAGGGAGGCGGCAGCGGTGGTCCCGCCTGCTGAGGAAATTGCACAGCCCTCGGGAGGAGAGAATGTCACCTCGGAACCCCAACTCCTGGGCCCCCAGGCCCGAGTGGCGACACAGCCGCACCCACACACTTCGGGAGAAGGAGAAGGAGAAGAAGAAGAGGTGGGCCTCGAGGCCCTTGAAAGGCTCGAGGCTGAGCTGCAAGAGAACAAGAGGCGCCTGGAACAGCTTGAGAGGCATAACCGACTGCGCTCGATCAGACAGAGGGCAGACGAGGCCAGGGAGCAGCTTCGCCGCATGGAGGAATCCCTCGCCGCGGCAGAAGCCGAAGCCGAGGGCTGGGACAACGAGGAGATACCCCCGTTGCGGGAGGGGAATGAGGAGCCAAATCAAGACAGCCTTCGCCACCATCCACCACCCCCACCACCACCAGTACACCCAGAGCCATATCTTGCGAGACACCCAAACCTCCGCCAACTCTACCCAGATGAGAGAGAGCAAAACCTTCGCATTCAGCGAAGGCATCAACAACACCAAATGCCATACGATCCAAAGTCACCACTCTCCCAAATACTCCAAACCCAGCCCTGGCCACCATGCTATAATCCACAAAACCTACCTCGCTATGATGGACTTTCCGACCCTCGCCAGTTCATCATGAGCTATGAAGCAGCGGTTGCCGCAGCAGGCGGTGACGAATCAACAATGGCCAAATCCTTTGTCATCATTCTGCGAGACATCGCACAAACTTGGTACAGCAACCTTCGCCCCGGAACTGTGGATTCCTGGGCCTCCCTCAGAGACAAGCTGTGTACAAACTTCAAGGGCATCACTCCAGCCCCGTTAAACCCCATCGAGCTATTCAATTGCAAGCAAGAGGAACGCGAGCCGCTCCAAGATTACTGGCGAAGGTTCATTCAAATCAGAGCAAGGACCCCTGGGATATCTGACGAGGCTGTCATCCTCGCTGCAGTCAGTGGCCTGCGCCCAGGACCATGCTCCTCCAAATTTGCTAGAAAACCGGCAAACTCAATCGAGGAGTTGCATGAAACAATGGAAAGATACTGTAGAGCTGATATGGATTTCAGAGCGAAGTCCGACGCTCGGAGGTCTCAGCAGAGGCCACAGCCGAGGCCTCAACCGAGAGAAAGCAACCTTCGTCAAGAGCAAAGCAACGTCGGTGCGATCAACAAAGCAACAAACTATGAACATCAAACACGGGACGCTCAACACCCGAGCAGCCAAGCCCCACAGGTTTTGCCACCTCCGCCGAACCAGCGCTACCAGCAGCGAGATCCTGCCAAAATGTATTGTCACTTCTGCGGAATGGGAAAGGGGCACACAACAAAGCAATGCGAATGCTTCGCCAAAGGAAAAGAATTCCAAGAATCCAGGAAACCTGCCATGTCAGACCCCCAACCATAAACCACACAAGGAAACCAAGCTTCCACCCACCAAATCCAACATACCACTATACCCCCATAAACTACGGCCTACCTTCGCAACAACCCCCCTACACCCACCAACCACTCTACAACCAAACCCATTATCAGCCAACCACCACCCCGCAACGCCAAAACCCACCTTACACAGTCACATACCCAACCACCCCCCAAAACCAAATTCCAACAGCCCACCAAGCCACCAGCGCTCTGCCACCACCACCGCCAATCCCTGCGTTACCAGCACCACAACCTGTGAAAGCCGAAGCCTCGAACCAAACGACCATCAACAACCCAACATCGACCTTCGGTGTGATTCTAGCTATCACCGGAGGTTCAAATGAAGACCATGGTAACAAACGGCAGAGGAAGGAACATGCCAGACGCGTTCACCACGTGGCCGTCGAAGGACCACATAAATTCGGCCGGTGGTCTCACATCCCCATAACCTTCGATTCCAACGACATGAAGCTAAGAGATTACCCTCACACAGACGCCATGGTGATCGAAACCAACCTCGCTGGGTGGACTGTCACCAAAATACTGGTCGATACAGGAAGCTCCGCTGACATCTTGTTCGCTTCAACCTTCGACAGCATGAAGCTTGACAGAAATCTTCTGCAACCGGCCGACAACCCCCTGTACGGTTTCGGTGGTCAACAAGTGAGAGCCATCGGCAAAATTTCCCTGCCCGTGACCTTCGGCGACCAAATCAACTGCAGGACGGAACATATAACATTTGATGTCGTGGACATGTTCTACCCATACAACGCCATTTTCGGCCGAGGGGTCACAAACGCGTTCAATGCGGTCATCCATCCCGCCTACCTATGCATGAAACTTCCCGCTCCGAAGGGTGTGGTCGCGGTATTTGGGGACCAGGACATTGCAAGGACAGCTGAAGGGAACGTAGCCCCGGGGCAACGTAACGTACACAATTTGTCAAAACCTCAAACCCCCGGTATCAGCGTCGAGGGCGATGTCCGCAATGACAGAGTGAAGGCGGCGCCAAAGGACGAAACCAAACAAGTCCAACTCTTCGAGGGTAATGCCGAAAGAAAGGTGATCATCTCAGCCAATCTAGACCCTCAATCAGAAGGCAACCTCGTCACCTTCCTCAGAGAAAATCCCGACACTTTCGCTTGGTCGGCAGAAGACCTAAAAGGAGTCAACAGATCAATGATCGAGCATAGCCTGAACATCAAAACAGGTTATCGCCCAATCAAACAAAAGCTTCGCAAGATGTCAGAAGAAAGAAAGGAGGCAGCGAAGGCTGAGGTAAAAAGGCTTCTGGACGCAGGCGTCATCCGCCCAGTCAAATACCCGACTTGGCTCTCAAATGTGGTCCTAGTCCAAAAGAAGAATAAAAAATGGCGAATGTGCGTCGACTTCACTTGCTTGAACAAAGCCTGCCCGAAGGATGATTTCCCCCTCCCAAACATAAGCACCTTGGTCGACAGAGCGGCAGGTTGCCAAATGCTATCCCTCCTTGATTGCTTCTCAGGCTATCACCAAATCTGGATGAATGAAGAAGACGAAGAAAAAACAAGCTTTATCACACCCTCGGGCACCTTTTGCTTCCGAAGGATGGCAGAAGGTTTGAAAAATGCAGGATCAACCTTCGCTCGCATGACCTCCGAAGTGTTCAAGGATGAGCATGCTGTCTCCGCCTATGTTGACGACTTAGTCGTTCAAAGTGAACTAAAAGAGAACCACATACCAGACTTATCGAGGGTATTCAGCAACCTCCGGTCCGCCGGACTGAAACTAAACCCAGAAAAATGCATTTTCGGGGTAAGCGAAGGTAAATTGCTAGGTTGCATCGTCTCAGCCAGAGGAATCGAAGCCAACCCTGAGAAGATTGATGCCATCATGAACATGGAACCCCCGACGACCAAGAAAGCAGCTCAGCGTCTGACCGGTCGTTTGGCAGCACTTAGCAGATTCATCTCAAGATCCGCAGAGCGAGGGTTACCATTTTTTGAAACACTCAGAAGCAACACTCCCTTCAACTGGGGTCCCCAGCAGCAAAAGGCCTTCGAGGAGTTGAAAAAGTATCTGACCAGCTTGACTGCCCTAACCAGCCCAAGCAAGGGAGACTTGTTGTTACTCTACGTCGCAGCTTCGCCACACGCTGCAAGCGCAGTCCTCATCAAGGAGCTCCACGAAAACAACAAAACCAGGCAAGCCCCAATCTACTACGTTTCAGAAACCCTCGAAGGCCCGAAGAGAAATTATTCGGAGCTTGAGAAAATAGCATACGCCGTCGTCATGGCATCAAGAAAGCTCAAGCACTATTTCCAGGCTCACGAGATACATGTACCTTCGATGTACCCTCTCGAGAACATTTTTAAAAATAACGAAGCCGTTGGAAGAATAGCAAAATGGGCAGTCGAGCTTAATAGTTATGCGGTAACCTTTGTTGGCAGAATAGCGATCAAATCACAGGTGCTGGCTGATTTCATAGCAGAATGGACACCCGACCCTCGCCCAGGCGAGCTGCAGCAGGACCAGTTTTGGATCGTTTACGTCGACGGGGCCTGGGGCGCAACTGGAGCCGGTGCCTCGGCTATTCTAATCTCGCCCTCCGGGTCGAAGCTGAGATACGCACGAAGGCTGAACTTCAAGTGCACAAACAACTCCGCTGAATATGAGGCTGTGATTCTGGCACTTTCAAGGTTGCGCTCGCTATCAGTCCGAAGGGCACTCATCAACACAGACTCTCAAGTCATTGCGGGGCACATTGAAAAGAACTACAAAGCAAAAGATCCAGAGCTTCAAAAGTATTTTCAATATGTGCGAAGGTTAGAATCCTTCTTCCTCGGCATAACCGTAAAAGCGATATCGAGGACTGAAAACAGCGAAGCAGATTGCTTAGCCAAAGCAGCCGCGCAGCAGCTACAGCTCCCTCCGGACGTGTTCTACGAGGTTTCCACTCGGTCAGCTTTCGAAGCTTCCGAAATCAGCATCAAGCTGATCAACACAATTCAGTGCGAGGATTGGAGAGCACCTATCATGGCCTACATCAAAGGACTCCATGAACCCAGCTCCAAACAAGAAGAGAACAGACTAAAGCAAAGAGTGCGAGGGTACAAGATTGTGGATAACACCTTGTTCAAAGCTTCGGTAACCTCACCTTGGCTCAAGTGCGTGTCACAGTCCGAAGGTAACGACATCCTCAAACTCATCCACGAAGGTATATGTGGTTCACACAATGGCCCAAGAGCACTAGTAGGAAAGGCTTTCCGGCAAGGTTTCTACTGGCCAACTGCGCTGAGAGACGCTGAAACCATCGTCAAGAAGTGCGAAGGTTGTCAACTGACAGCAAAAAACCAAAACACCCCAGGGGCTCCCACAACCCTCATATGCCCAACCTGGCCCCTACAAAGGTGGGCAATGGATCTCGTGGGCCCACTACCGACGGCTCCGGGGAACCTTCGCTATGCGGTGGTGGCCGTGGAATATTTCACCAAATGGACCGAAACAAGACCGCTGTCCTCCATAACCTCCCTCGCAGTAAAAAGGTTTTTCTGGCAGCAGATAGTTTGTCGCTTCGGAGTCCCACAACATCTAACCGTCGACAACGGCACCCAGTTTGACAGCGAGGTTTTCAGAGAGTTCTGTGCACAAATCGGAACAATACTATGCTTCGCCTCAGTCCGACACCCGCAGTCCAACGGCCTAGTCGAAAGAGCCAACGCAACAATCTTCCAATCCATATCCAAAAAATTGCAAGGCAGACCCAAAGGCAAATGGGCAGACGAGCTAACTGCAGTCACCTGGTCTCACAACACCTCTGAATGCAGAGCAACCAAGTTCACACCCTTCAAACTGCTGTTCGGCGAAGAAGCCGTGTTACCAGAGGAGCTAAAATTCGTTTCACCAAGAACAACCCTCGCAAGTGATGAGCCAGCCATACTAACTGACAAGGACTTGCTAGAAGAAACAAGATGCAGCGCAGTTCACAACCTTCGCAAGTATCAGGAAGAGACCAAGAAGTGGAGAGATAAAAAGGTCAGAATCAAGAACCTGCAGAAGGGTGACCTCGTCCTCATCCGCAAACAAAACGCCAGCTTGGTCGGAAAATTCCAGCCTAAGTGGACAGGCCCGTTCCTGATCGTAGAATGCAATCGCCCAGGCTCTTTCCACCTCTCCGACAGCGAAGGTAATATCCTACCACACACCTGGAACATCGACGACCTTCGCAAATTCTACCCATAGCGGAGCCTTAGCGAGCCCTCGCGTTATGTAATCTTTGTCACATACTATGTTATCTACACTCATGTACTTGACAAAAAACAGGAGCTGCACTCTTTTTCCTTACGAAGGGGCGTAAGGTTTTTTAATGAGGCAGTATCCAAAGCATTAATACAGGCTAGAACCCCCAAAAAAGCAAAATCTCCAACCTTCTACTCCCAAGCATCGAAAAAGCGAATCTTTTTCAAAGAGCGCTACATTCGATGGAAACCTGCTAAGATTGCTTTGAAAAACATTCCTTTTCTTTTCAAAGCAAACTCACCTCCGCCCAAGATAAGGGGAGGAAAGTCGAGCACCCTGGCACAAACGACAGGGGCTCGCAAAAGCAAACTCACCTCCGCCTAAGATAAGGGGAGGAAAGTCGAGCACCCTGGCACAAACGACAGGGGCTCGCAAAAGCAAACTCAACTCCGCCTAAGATAAGGGGAGGAAAGTCGAGCACCCTGGCACAAACGACAGGGGCTCGCAAAAGCAAACTCACCTCCGCCTAAGATAAGGGGAGGAAAGTCGAGCACCCTGGCACAAACGACATGGGCTCGCAAAAGCAAACTCACCTCCGCCCAAGATAAGGGGAGGAAAGTCGAGCACCCTGGCACAAACGACAGGGGCTCGCAAAAGCAAACTCACCTCCGCCTAAGATAAGGGGAGGAAAGTCGAGCACCCTGGCACAAACGACAGGGGCTCGCAAAAGCAAACTCAACTCCGCCTAAGATAAGGGGAGGAAAGTCGAGCACCTCGCAAAAGCAAACTCACCTCCGCCTAAGATAAGGGGAGGAAAGTCGAGCACCCTGGCACAAACGACAGGGGCTCGCAAAAGCAAACTCAACTCCGCCTAAGATAAGGGGAGGAAAGTCGAGCACCCTGGCACAAACGACAGGGGCTCGCAAAAGCAAACTCACCTCCGCCTAAGATAAGGGGAGGAAAGTCGAGCACCCTGGCACAAACGACAGGGGCTCGCAAAAGCAAACTCACCTCCGCCCAAGATAAGGGGAGGAAAGTCGAGCACCCTGGCACAAACGACAGGGGCTCGCAAAAGCAAACTCACCTCCGCCTAAGATAAGGGGAGGAAAGTCGAGCACCCTGGCACAAACGACAGGGGCTCGCAAAAGCAAACTCAACTCCGCCTAAGATAAGGGGAGGAAAGTCGAGCACCTCGCAAAAAGCAAACTTACCTCCAAGCCAAGCCTCGGGCGGGCCCACATTCTCCGTCTCGCCTGAGCCCGCCAAGCCAGGCCTCGGCGCGGGCCCACCTTCTCCGTCTCGCCCGAGCCCTCCAAGCCAGGTCTCGGCGCGGGCCCCACTTTCTCCGTCTCGCCCAAGCCCTCCAAGCCAGGCCTCGGGCGGACCCACATTCTCCGTCTCGCCCGAGCCCTCCAAGCCAGGCCTCGGCGCGGGCCCACCTTCTCCGTCTCGCCCGAGCCCTCCAAGCCAGGCCTCGGCGCGGGCCCACTTTCTCCGTCTCGCCCGAGCCCCCCAAGCCAGGTCTCGGCGCGGGCCCCACTTTCTCCGTCTCGCCCGAGCCCTCCAAGCCAGGCCTCGGCGCGGGCCCACTTTCTCCGTCTCGCCCGAGCCCTCCAAGCCAGGTCTCGGCGCGGGGCCCACTTTCTCCGTCTCGCCCGAGCCCTCCAAGCCAGGCTTCGGCGCGAGCCCCGCTAAAAGAAAAAGGGGGCGTCGCTGTTTTTTCAAAACAAGCTTACAAGAGCAAGTGCGCGAGCCTCGCTAAAAGAAAAAGGGGGGCGTCGCTGTTTTTTCAAACAAGCTTACACGAGCAAGTGCGCGAGCCTCGCTAAAAGAAAAAGGGGGCGTCGCTGTTTTTTCAAAACAAGCTTACAAGAGCAAGTGCGCGAGCCTCGCTAAAAGAAAAAGGGGGCGTCGCTGTTTTTTCAAAACAAGCTTACACGAGCAAGTGCGCGAGCCTCGCTAAAAGAAAAAGGGGGCGTCGCTGTTTTTTCAAAACAAGCTTACACGAGCAAGTGCGCGAGCCCCGCTAAAAGAAAAAGGGGGCGTCGCTGTTTTTTTCAAAACAAGCTTACAAGAGCAAGTGCGCGAGCCTCGCTAAAAGAAAAAGGGGGCGTCGCTGTTTTTTCAAAACAAGCTTACACGAGAAAGTGCGCGAGCCTCGCTAAAAGAAAAAGGGGGCGTCGCCTTTAAAACAACATAAGAAACGTCAAAATAGCACAGCAAATATGGCACACAACCCATACGCTTTTTTCATACCGTTACAAAACAATGTTACAACAACAAACATATCCCAAAATAAAAATCTTTACAAGGGACCACCGCTCCCCTCAACTAACTCCAAATCATCACAACCTTCGGCCTCCATCTCAAAACCCCCCTCCACTGGAACCAGGGGTCCCCACAACAAAGGAGCTGCAGGGACAATTGGCAGCTCCCCGGGCAAAACCCTCGCCCTATACATGTACCTATGCCTCGTCTCAACTTCCGAAGGTTCCTCCTTCGGGATCACAAGCGCCCCATCCGAACCAACTTCAAGCTCCCTTCGACCGAACAAATATTCCAAAGCTGTGTTCTCGTCAATATCATCATCACCGCCAACTTGCGAAGTCGAAGACGACCCAAACAAATAACGATCGGCTTGGCGGTCTGTATAGTCTGTCTCGCGCCAAAATCGACTCGACCTACTATTCTTTAAATCATATCTCCGCACCTTCGACCACCAAAAACGTTCAAAGGAAAGCGAAGGATTTTTAAACCTAGCGCGAGCCCATGATTCACCAGTTATAAAAACGTCTTGGTAGTTCAACATCAGCGGGGTCACGTCGAATACGTCTAGCACGGTTCCGTCAGGAAACTGCATGTTGCACAAAAATACGAGATGTCTCAGCCTCGCCAAGTCTTTACAAACAACCATAGTATCTACAAAAAGGCCTCCCTCGCCCCAACAAACCCAGGCATCACACCTGCCCAGCTTCCCCTCGACTGACGTCCACACCCTCGCCAGCGGCGGCAGTCGAGGTCCCAGCTGACGCCTCCTCCGCCGTGGATTCCTTCGCAGCAGCCTTGACGTCCGCCGCAGCCTCCTCTTCCATCGCCGTCGCCCGCGCAGCATCTCCTTCCACGATCGGCCCGCTCCCGGTCAACGCCTCGATCTCGGCGAGCGTAACCCCCGCACAGCTTGGCTCAGGGGCGGTTTCGGGGTCACCCCTCGCTGCATTCCCCGCAGGCGGCGAGGGCATTGCATCTCGTCGAGCCTACAAGCAAAACAAAAGACAAACCTCGCCAAAATCAACAAACAAGCCCTCCAAAACAAAACCAACACAGACCAAAAAACTTAAACAAAGGTGCGAACCTGGCGCGTAGCCTCGGCAGCTTCTTCGAAGGCGAGAGCCCGGCCACCTCCGGAGATCCAAAACTTGCGAAGCAAACGCATCGCACAGTTCCGGACTTCTGCGTCGTCAACCTTCATCTGGCGAACCTCTTCAACCGTCGGAAAGACATGGCTCGGCCTTCTGACCTTGCGAAGATGATCACAATCCGCCAGTCGAAGCGTGCTCGCCATTGCCAAGGCCCCGGCGTAGCCACCAAAATCGGCTGCGTTGGAAACTAGCGAGCTAAACACATCAAGCTCGTTGCCCAGCCAGCCCTCGAAGGCCTCTGCATCAACCGCAGGCAATGGCTCTCCGGCTGAACCCCCAGCCTCGGTCAGACAACAATCAAGTTTACGCTTGACGTTCTCCATGCTCGTCCGCCAAGAGTTCTTCAAATCAACTAGCCGACCCTCGGCCTCGACTAAAGCCTTGTCTTTCTCCTTTCCCGCGGCAATCAGATCAGCATTACGCTTCGCCAGCTCAACCGCCTCCTCTCGAGCCTTCGCGGCCTTCTCCGAAGCAATCCTTATTTCTTTTTCTCTGTTCTCTAGGCTCCGCGCCAGTTTGCTGTTCTCTTTCTCAAGTTCAGTCATATGGTTCCTCATAAACTCCATGTCGGAGCTAACCTTCCGCCTCGCTGAGCGGTTCAAGAGCATCAGCTCCGCCAACTTGACGTCAACATCATCAAAGGTGTCGCCAACCGCTTGATCTGCAAGAAGGACCTCCGCCTCCGGAACACAAATGCGGCCAAAGATCCGGCCCAGAAAACGCTTTTCCTCCGGGCTGCACTGCAGGTGGCAATCCCGAAGGTCCGGACTGGTGAACAGTGCAGTCGCCGGATCAGAAATCCCAAGCTTCTTGGCGTACTCCGGAAGGCTCGACCGGCTAGCCTCGCCAAACGGTCTTTTTCCCCGGGACCGCGCAGAGTCGAGTTCCCCATCGAACTCAAACCCCTCCACCCAAAGGTGCGAGCCCGCGAAGCTGGGAACCGCACCTCGTCGAGGGCTGCCTGGCTCAATATCTCGTGCAAGCTCATCTGCGCCCTGGGTAACCATCGCACCAACAACCGGCGAGGCTCCGCCTCCAATCGACACCTCCTCATCCGTGTCATGCCCTTCAGTAGAACCCTCGCTACCTTCATCAGACGAACTCTCGCCCGTCTCCCCCTCCTTTGCGTCCTTCTCCTCAGATTCATCCTCGTCGCCCGAAGTTTGGACCAAAGCACCGATCCCTCCAACGCGAGGCACGCGTCCCCCGACCGAACTGGCACCCCGGCCGCTCCGAGCAGCGGCCAAAGAAGTGCCCGCAGCAACAGAGCCAACAGCGACCTTCGTCGCAAGCACCTTCGCTCCCCTGCCAGCTCCTCCACGGCCTCGACCACGGCCTCTCTTCAGCCGAGACACGACCTCCGTTCCTCCCGAAGCTTTCCGCTTCCTCTTCTGCGGCGCGTCGTCGCTCGAAGGAGCGGGCCAGTCGGCGTAACGAATACCAAGAATGTCAAACATTCTGTTCACACGACCTTCGCCGCCCACCAAGCTATGGATAGCCTTCACTTCCAGCGGGGAAAGCTTCCCCACAAGTTCGTCCGTCCACTGCTGAACTCGTTTAAAAACAGCTTCGTTCCCATCCTCGCGCCTCGGAAATTTCTTAAGAGTTCTTTCCCAGACCTTCTCTAGATCCAAACTAGGCTTCTTCAAGCCCCTACCTTCGTACCTCGGGTCATTCTCCACAACCAACCAAGTCTGCCTCCGGCCAAGAGGCCAAATCTTGGCACAGCAATATTCCTCCACCAAATCACGCGCGCACTGAGAACGCGCAACGACCCTCAGGCAATCAACAGCAGCATGGGCCTCGGTGCTCATCTTAGCTTCGGCGCCCACATCTCCAAGCACCGGAAGCTCGCCGCAAAGCTCGGAGCTGTCACTGAGTTTGTAATAGAACCAGAACTCCTGCCACCCGCTGCTCCACTTGTTTTTCTGCGCTTGCACCGGCAGCTCCGCGCCGGCGCGATGGCAAAAAGTGTACACCGCAAATTGTCCAAGGCTGGTCTTGCCCTCGCTGTCCGTAATCTTGCGAGGTTGCATGTGCACGCGATGAGTGCGAACAAAACCCTCGACATGAGGGACAACCCCCTGGGACCTGCAGGCCCAGACGTAGACCGACATCTTTGTGAAGCAGGAAGGCGTAAGCTGATGAAACCGCAGGTTGAACCTCCGCAGGACCGAAGTCACGAAGGAGTCAGCTGGGAAGCGAAGGCCAGCCGAAAAGAACTCCTCAAACACCACAACCTCATCTGCACCCGGCCTCGGCACGGTCTCCCCACTGCCGGCCCTCGCCTTGCTTTCCTCAACCCAGCCCCACCGCACGTAAGATGCAATCTCACTTGCACAAACCCGGCTCAGACCAAACTCGAAGGTAATCCCCTCATCCGCGGCTGTGGGAGAAACAGCGCGAGCAGTTTGCTTCAACCTAGCCATCTCTTCAACTGCTAACACTACCAAACAACGAACGCCTGTCTCAACCCTCGCAGACAAGCTCAAACAAACCTTCGCTACAAGCAAATAGCAACAGCAGGTTGGCTATAGCAACAAAGAGCACAATCAACACTCCCCACCTACTCGTGCCATTTATAGGCCGGGAGACAAGCCTCTCACCCGACGAAGTCGGCGCGACAACCAAAGAACGCGGCTTAAAAAAAAAAAAAAAAAATCAATAGTATAAAGCAACACCACAACGGCCCAGCCCAAAGCAGCCGCGGGCGTCGCTGCCGAGGGCCCCGTTTTGTCCCCATTAAAAAGCGCTGCTTGGGCCTAAACACGTTCTTTTAGATCCAAGGCAACGAGGGGCTACTGTTGGGGGAAGGGACCCTCGGCAGAAGCGCCGCCGGAACCGGTGGCGAAGTTAGCCCTCGCGTAACGCCTTGTGTGCTTGCGAGGTCCCTCTCCTATTGGAGACCGTTACCCTGACCCCCGGATGCGGGGTCAACCCTCGTCGCTTTGTTGTGCTTCCGTGCAGGTCTAAGGTGACGGTCGCACTGCAGGAAACCTTCGCTGAACCACGACGCCACCTTCGCTTGAAGCGAAGGTCCGGGCAAGCGGCAAGTGTGCGTCGCCCCGGAGGCAAGCAGAGCCGGAGGTCCGGCAGATGGCGAAGGTGCGCGGGCCCAAAGGCGGGCGCGGCCGAAGGTCAAGACCGCCGCACCACTCCCCGAAGGCGAACAAGGGCCAGGTGGCGGCGCGCCGGAGTGTGGCCGATTAGGGTTTCCGCTTCAGCTGTGTATTTACGCTTTTGCCCTTCCCCCCTGCGCGGAGGCGAGGAATCTTTGCTGTACCCTTTTGTAATTTGGCCCATACCCCTTGGCATTCCCTATAAATACCAAGGGGGTGAACAGTGTAAGGTACGATCTTTTTTGGGAATTCGAGCACCTTCCATTTCCGATTCACCTTCGCTACTGCATCTGACGCTTTGGCCGCCTCCGCTCCTTCCCCTGCACAAGTGCGGAGGTTGAGCGAGTGCGTGCCAACACCGCCAATGTAGCGACAGGACCAGACGTGATCGATGCCAACCTCAATTTTGAGTTGAAACCGGCTCTGATCACGATGGTCCAAGCTAGCCTGTTCTGTGGCAAAGCTCATGAGGATGCCAATGCTGATCTCCAACAATTCTTGGAGATTTGCGGCACCTTCACCATTAAGGGGATAACCCAAGAAGTCATCCGTCTTCGTCTCTTTCCTTTTTCTCTCCTAGGAAAAGCGAAGCAATGGTTCTATACCGATCGCAACGTTGTAAACACATGGGACAAGTGTTCCAATGCTTTTCTCGCCAAATTCTTTCCAATGGGCAAGACGAACGCTCTTCGCAACAAAATCTCCAGCTTTACGCAACAAGCCGAGGAATCTATTCCCGAGGCTTGGGAGAGAATGCAAGAGTACGTCACTGCTTGTCCACACCACGGTATGGAGGACTGGCTATTGATCCAGAACTTCTACCATGTCCTAACCCCACTCTCTAGAAGCTATTTGGATGCCGCCGCCGGCGGTGCATTCTTTTCTCTGAATGTTGCAGATGCTAAGGCTCTCATAGAGAAGATGGTGTCGAACCAAGGATGAAATGACGAGAGACTGCAGCCCCATAAGCGAGGTATGCATTCCCTTAAGGAGGCCGACATGATCGTGGCCAAGATGGACCTGCTAGCAAAGAAGCTGGACAGCTGTGAGAAGATGAACCAACAAGAGAGTGTCCAATCTCTGGAATCCTACATGACTTGTGAAGTCTGTGGAGAAACCGGACATTCTGGGAACCACTGCCCCGAGTTACATGAAGATTTGAACTTCATCATCATCAACAACAACAACGGTTTCCGCCAACAAAATCAAGGATGGAATCAGCACTTCAAGTCTCAAGGTAATAATTCATTCCCTCGCTCTAATTTCCAAAGTACTGATAATTTCTCGTTCTTAAAGAATCTAGTCTACTCTCAAGGTAGAACTACTGAATTTTTGAATAAGAGATTAATGTCAAATGATAAAACCCTTGAGAATATAAATGCTAAATTGGAAGATTTCTCATCTGCTCTGAAAAATCAACTTAGCTTTAATAAGATGTTAGAAACCCAATTAGCTCAACTTGCTGCTATCATACCATCTTTTGAAACTGGCAAAATTCCTGCTAAACCTAACATGGAAACTGCAAACATGGTTGAAATAAAATATTTTAACTATTATGAAGATCAAACCATGACTATTAAAAAGGTGATCCCGGTAGTCCCATAATTAGATGCTCAATCTTTGGTGAAGTCTTTAAAAATGCCATGTGTGATTTAGGATCGAGTGTGAACATTTTATCTAAGGATTTCTATGAAAACTCGTTCTTTCCACCCATGTCATCCACATCTGCCTATGTTGTGCTAGTTGATCAATCCACTTGCTATGTAGAAGGAATAATCACTGATTTACCTGTTCATATTAGAGGATCATATGTTCCTGCTGATTTCATAATACTAGATATGGGAAATAGGAAAGATGTGCCTCTAATCTTAGGTAGACCTTTCTTGAACACTGTTGATGCTTGCATATATGTGGGGAGTAGTAAAATGCAAATGACATTAGGAGGGAGGAAGGAAATATTCTCCTTTTCCCGTGGTCCCGCATATGCCGCTAACATGCAGGAAGCAAAACCCGTTCGTACCAAGAAGAGGCGCCCAAGAACAAGGTGGAACAGAAAGGAAGAACCACCTTCTCCTGAGTTGTGTAATTCACATGACAAAGGAGAGGTGCCAAAAGAAGAAGAACCTGATGAAAAGCTTAAAGAAGAAGCACCCAAGGAAGAAGATCCACCCAATAAGGATGAAATTCCATGGATCTAAGGTATGGATTTACTTTTAAATTTCCCTTCAAATTTCCCTTTCTTTTTCAAACAAATAACATATGTCATGCATGAAAAAAAACAGTTATCATTAGTTATATGCATAAGTATATGTTAACTTAGCTAGAATAATAAAATATCATAATATGATAGTTTCCCTTTTTCACAACATTAGATAGTTTCCCTTTTAATAAAATGAGAACAAGAGCTCCGACCGAGAAAGATGAAGACCCTTCACCAAGCAAGAAGCCATCTTGGGGGAGACTCCCGCTCCAATAAGGTATGTCTCAAGCCTACACTTTATATTCAGTCTTTAATTTCTATATCTTTTGAAGTTTTGAATGTTACATGCTTGCCTAAGTAACCATTCCATGAATAAAATTGATGAAATCTGCTTAAACAAGTGGAAACCTGAATAAGATTTGAAATATGTCATGCAAATGCTATTGTTATGGTTTGAATAACTGGTCTTATCTAAGTTGTAGCTTTTGTGGGTTGCACATGCTTTAACTGAAATCATGCTTAGTAAATAAAGTTAGTAAGAAATGGAGTAATTCTTTAAACTTGCTAAGGTGAAATTAGGACCTAATCTGGAGGATTTCTTTTAAAAATCATGAAAACCTTGCTAAAAGTTCCTCCTGGATTTTATCACATCCCACCACTAGCCAAATATTTGTTAGTCAAAACCACAAAGAGCTTTGTCTGTGTTGAGCTTTGTTAGACCTCATCGATCTTAGTAGAGAAGCTTATCATATCTTTTGATCAAGATACACACACCCACCATATTGCTTACTATCCACTTTGGAAGTTTGCAACCACCAAATAAATTGCTCATTCTCTACACTGGAGATATGCAATACCTTGCCAAACGTCCCATTGCTAGCCTTATGCTATTCCTACACTGGGAATAAGCATTTCTCTCTCTTCCCCGCTTTTCATTTCAAAAATCCTTTCCTATAGACAATCTGGGGAAATCTAGAGCTAAAAAAAAGAGAGATGAAAAAAAAGTGAGCAAAGTAGCTCAAGAGAGGACTATGTCCTAAGAAAATGTGAGGACACATTTTGTCTACTCACTATGTATTCAAAAAAGAGAGAGAGAGAGTTATCATTACCTCTAGACCCCAGAAATTAACTAGGAAGGATTATGAAATATCTCTCCACATAACCACACATGCACATCTTGATCAATTTTTATGATTTGCTGCTCCTTATGATCTGAGTGTCTAGCTTAGCAATAAACATTAGGCAATTTGCTCATGATTCTTAGCCTACCTATAACTCCACATATCATTCTTTAGAAATAGGAGAGGCTACATTTTGGCCTAAGTGAGGATTTAGACACCATTGAGTGATTGAGTGAATCTTGGAGGACTTAAGCAAGTTTTTATCTTTTGAAAACCTTAAAAAACCTCCAGACAGAATCCTAGTCAAACCTAAGCAAGATAAAAGTTTCCTATCTACTGCTTTATTTCACTCTTGCATGTTTGAAGTGAAAAGCTATAAGCCCCACATTGCTATGATTAATGATATATACTAAGTTATTTCTCACTCTACAATATGCACTTGTATACATCTTAAGTTGCTATCTATTTCATGCTCAATGCTTAAACCGCATTGTTGCTCGAGGACGAGCAACAGGTTAGCTTGGGGAGCTTATTGATGGTCCTTAAACACCTGTTTTACCATCAACATTTTACCCTAAAATTCACCAAAAAGACATGAAATGTAGTCAAATAGGTTTCAAACTAACCGAATTCCACATGTCCATAGATTTTGATTTGAATGCAGGATTTGAACCAAATTTGGATATTTGAACCACCAAAGGCCAAGCCCACTCAGTAGGGCCCAATTGGGCCTCAGGGGGGTGGCGCCCGCCACCCCTAGGTGGCGCCCGCCACAAGGAGAGGCCCAAACTTCCCCCCTGCCACGTCACTGATCCGTGTGACCACCCCAGGGCCAAATCTTGGCCCTTGGTCACTAGGTCAGTGGCATCGGAGGGCTCAAGAGGGGAGTGGCGTGGATCATGACCGAATAACTGAGAACACAAGGTTGATATGTGCCCTTGTGGTTCCCTTCCTGAGTGATGAGTGATCGATCAACGGGCAACATGTCTCTTGGCTGTGTTGATGTGCAGGTGCGGAGCTCGGACAGTGGTCGAAGGTAAGGTGAAGGTCAAGTAGGGACGTGTCCTGCCGACGGACCGGGAGTGGTGAAGGGCGGACGTGGAGCTTGGACCTACGGACCGGGAGACTTGAGGACCAGTTGTGGTAGCTGGCACGTGGCGTTGACAAGCAGGAGTACATGGGGATGTGCAGTGCATCGGCCGAGTCGGGAGGAAGGTGATCGCGTCGTGACACATGGCGGGAGGCCGAGAAGGATGGCGAATGCACTGTGCCCGGCGTGGAGGCTGGACATGCTAGCCCAGTGGAAGAAGGACCATTAAAGAAATCGTCTCGGAGCCAAATAAATAATGTTCTGGCGTTCGAAGAGTAAGGTTGGTTAGCGTTTACCCATGGTGACTGTCAAGAGTGCGGTGTGCAATGAATGGTTAGGATAGAGGAAGAGCTGTAGGATTGGCGGCACGCCCCCGGGGTTAATGCTGAGGGTAATCCAAAGCAAGGGGGAGACTGCAAAAGCACATGTTGGCTAGACCGATCTTCAAAAAAGGGCTGTGGTAGTCGGGGGTTCTAACACAAACACAAGGACCCAGGTCATGACAGTGGGGTAGAAAAGGAAGGGAGACCAAGTTTGACACTAACACACTTTTACTCTCCAAGGGTTTTAAAATGGGACGGGTCGATAGAACGTTGTTTCTCCTCAAGCAAGGCAACGATACCCTGTTACTCCAGATTTACGTGGATGACATCATCGTCGTGGCTCTCATGCGCTTGTTTCCAAGTTTGCAGATACATGAGCAGTTTTCGAGATGAGTATGATGGGCGAGTTGACTTTCTTCTCGGGTTGCAAATTAAGCAAACCCGAGACGGACGTTTGTGCATCAAGAAAATACACGAAGGATTATCCTGAAGAAATTCGACATGGGCGAGGCCAAGCCTCTTACGATGCCCATGCCGACGACGCGCGGGCGATGGACGCAGACGAAGACGGAGACGCCAGTTGATTAGAAGGAATACAGAAGTATGATTGGCTCCTTTTTGTACCTGACGGCGACGTGGCCGGATATACAGTTTTCTGTGTGTCTGTGCGCGCGTTTCAGGCATCCCCTCGGACTTCCCCACAAGCAAGCGGTCAAGCGCATCATGAGGTACCTCTGATACACTCCTGAGTTCGGACTTTGGTAGTCTTCTTCTTCGACCCTCTCGCTTTGTGGTTATTCCGATGCGGATTTTGCCGGCTGCGGCTTTGAGCGCAAGTCTACTTCTGGGACTTGTCAGTTTCTTGCTCTTCTTTGGTTTCGTGGTCCTCTCGCAAACGATCGAACGTAGCCCAGTCTACTACTGAAGCGGTATGTTGCCGCTTCTTCTTGCTGTCTTCGCATTTTATGGATGGTTGCTACATTGCGTGACTTCGGTCTAGATTTCAGTCGGGTTCCTTTGCTTGCGACAGCACTTCTGCATTAGTGTAGCAAAGAACCCTGTTCCTTCACTCCAAGACCAAACACATCGATGTTCGCTTTCACTTTCTTCGTGATCACTATGAGAAAGGCGACATTGATCTATGGCATGTAGACAACCATAACCAGGTTTCAGATATTTTCAACCAAGCCTTTGATCTCTCAACTTTTTGCTCGGTTGAGAGGTGAGCTTGGTGTTGTGTCCCCTTTTATGATGGGGGAAGCCTTGCCTGTTGTACAATGACTGACTTTTGATCCTTTTTTTTTGGGTCTTGAGTCTCTTCTGTTTTTGTTTTGGCTCTGATTGTGACTTCATCATGCATTCATCTTGCATTTTCAAGCTCATGTCTATATTCCTTAGAATGAATTTATGCTCTGAGTAGTGTATGCTTCGATGATTATGAGATGCTTGTAGCTTAGGCTCTCCTTGATCACGTTACATTTTGTGAGCAAAGCTAATTTTTCAGAACGCATGAACATGTCTTAATAACTT
>VDCT01000309.1:0-22757 GCA_009763385.1 Coix lacryma-jobi var. lacryma-jobi
TAGTGTTAGCCAAACAAAAGCTCAACACCTCGACACGCGAAGTCGGAAACACAACCGCTCTCAAAAGGTCGCCTTCGTGGATCCGGAACCGGTTAAGGTAGAGAGATCCTTAACTGGCTCCGATACCAATTGAAGGACCGAAAATGCTAAAGCAAGGCGACCTGAGGGGGGGGGGGGGTGAATGGGAGCCTAAAATTTCTTCTCAGAAATTACGACCTCTGTCCCAACAAAATCAACCCCAAAAGCTTCGGACTCAAACGTGATGCCTACGACCCCTCGGAAAGAGGGTGGATGATCTCTAGGATCACAGCGAGGCACCACACAAAAGAGCAAACCAAAACTCTCAAAACCCCGAGTCAAGTTCGTGCCTAAAAGACCACTCCCAAACGTAGATAGAGGGCTATGTCGGGATTTCTCCGAATACCGATGCTAACGCATAGCAAAGATATGTAGAGAGGTTCCTAGGTGAACTCTGGGAGCAAACGAGAAGTCCGGAAGTGAAACAGAAAAGCCGGGAGAGCGATCGCACTAAAACTGCACAAACTGTAGGTTGCCGGACTGTCTGCCGTCAGGCTCCCGGACTGTCTGGTGTGAGCCGGACTGTCCGCCACGAGGGGGGTCGGACACTGTCCGCCGGCCAAGCTGCAAAAATAGCAACACTACTGTAAACCCCTGCGTGACTCGCGGACTGTCCACCGGTCAAAGTGACTGTGAGCAGTGCACGCTGCGCTGTTCTGGTCGGGCCGAGCCCGATGGCCGGACAGTCCGCCACTGGGGGGCCGGACAGTCCGCCAATGACCAGAGACCCCAAAAACGCCACGGGGCAAAACCAAAATCGATTGGATCTTCACCAAATCAAATGGGGCTTCAACCAAACTTCTCCCAAGTGTTCTTCTATGTGTCGGGAAGCTAATCCTAGGATATCATAGCCTCAACCCAACTATACCATGAGAGATCCGAAGAACACTAGAAAAAGGGAAGAGGGAAGAACAAAAACGATTTCGACCCGATCTACTTGTTCATGAGGGTAGAGATGAATTCCTTCGGTGGAAACGTTCTCCTCACATCAAAGAACAAGTTGATTCAAACGGAATCGCAAAAGACGCAGCGTAGAGGGAGATCGGGGGAAGAGAAAATCGTGGAGAAAAGAAGAACGCGAAGAACAATTCAAAACACGAATTCAACCACGAATTTGATCCTTGGATTCAGAGGAATGAATGATTGATTAAGCACTCGGTGTCGGGCTACAAGCCAATCCTAGCAACACAAAGCTTGGATGGCAAAAAAGCTCAAGAACAAGAGCCAACTCTCCCTAACCCTAGCCTTCTCTCACAGGAACAAAGTGAGAGAGACACCACCAAGAATTCCCCAAGGATACGGCTGCCCTAGCAGCCCCCCTCATATATATAGGCGCACGTCCAAAGACCAAAACGCCCTTACATTAAGCACTCAACCCAAATACCCCCCAGGGGTAAAACCGTCCAGTCCGGTCAATCTTCATCCGACGGCCACGCCCGCACATCCGGTAGCTTCGCCTCGACGCGACCTCCCTGATGCCGCCACGTGCTGCCATCGTCGACCGCCGCGCCTTCCTCGTGGATAGCTTCGCCGCCGCGCTAGCCTCTCCACGCCGCCACGCGTCGACCGTCCTTTCGGACCACCCCCGGTTTTGAGGCCCAAACCGGTAACCTGCCAGCCCAGGTTTTGAGGCCCAAACCTGGAAACCGTCCACCCCGAGTTTTGAGGCCCAAACTCGGAAACTCGCGAGCCCAGGTTTTGAGGCCCGAACCTGGCAAACCGTCCACCCCGAGTTTTGAGGCCCAAACTCGGAAACCGTCGATGGTAGATTTTGAGGCTCAGCTACCGAACCCGCACCGTAGACGGGATGTGGTTCGCACACCCCGACCACCGGCACCGATGCCGATGCATGTCCAGCCTCCACGCCGGGCACAATGCCTTCGCCATCCTCCTTGACTCGGCCGACGGCACTTGCGCCGCACGCAAGCCCGTGTCCGACCTCCCGCCAAGTGTCACGACGCCACGTCTTCCTCCCGACTCGGCTGATGCATCGCACATCCCCATGTGCTCTCGCTCGCCGATGCCACGTGCCAGCTACCACAGCTGGTCCTCTGGCCCTCTGGTCCGTCAGTCCAAGCCTCACGTCCGCCCTTCACCGCTCTGGGTACATCGGCATGGCACGTTCGCCGCACGGCACGCCCATCCTTCACCGCTCCCGGTCCGTCGGCACGACACGTCTCTACTTGACCTTCACCTCACCATTGACCACTGTATCCGAGCTCAACACCTGCACATCAACACAGCCAAGAGACACATGTTGCACACGCACACCAACACAGAAACACAACTCAACTCAACGCCACCGGTTAGTCATAAACATTAAGCGCATAGCGAGATATGGACTAAACCGGGTAAAAGCCTCAAACCTTCTCATCAAAGTCAATCATTCATCATATATGTTCTCATCGCCGATGCCACGTGCGAGCTACCACAGCTGGTCCTCTGGCACTCTGGTCTGTCAGTCCAAGCCTCACGTCCGCCCTTCACCGCTCTGGGTACATCGGCATGGCACGTCCTCCGCACGGCATGCCCATCCTTCACCGCTCCCGGTCCGTCGGCACGACACGTCTCTACTTGACCTTCACCTCACCATCGACCACTGTATCCGAGCTCCACACCTGCACATCAACATAGCCAAGAGACACATGTTGCACACGCACACCAACACATAAACACACACAACTCAACGCCACCGGTTAGTCATAAACATTAAGCGCATAGCGAGATATGGACTAAACCGGGAAAAGCCTCAAACCTTCCTCATCAAAGTCAATCATTCATCATATGTTCTCAAGTATTAATAAAAGATGATGGCTAATGATAAGACTCTTGAAAATATAAATGAGAAAATGCATAGCTTTAATTCTGCTATGAAAAATCAATTGAGCTTTAATAAAATGCTAGAAACACAATTAGCTCAACTAGCAGCAGCTGTCCCATCCTACGAGCAAGGTAAGATCCCAGGGAAAACCTGAGGATCCAATAGAGGGTGTTAAATTAGTTCAATACGAGGTACGGTAAGCCTCCGCTCCGGTCAAACTGGGGTTATCTACTTGATCCACCCTTCATCACCAAGAAGGAAGATCCAGGCCTGCCGACCATCACCTGCCAGATTGGACCACAAGTCTTCCACGACGCCTTCTGCGACCTTGGATCGAGTGTCAACATCATGTCCAAGGTAACATATGATAACTTACTAGGGGGACCTTTGCTCCCTACATTTGTTCGTTTGCAGCTGGCCGATCAGACGCTACGGTTCCCCGAGGGACTAGCAACGGAACATCCTCATCAAAGTCCAAACAAGCTACGTCCCCGTCGATTTCCTTATATTGGACATGGGATCCGATGTAGACGTCGCGATCATCCTGGGAAGGCCGTTCCTTAATACGGTTAACGCCGTCATTTACGTGGGATCCGGCCAACTTCACCTCCAATTCCCAGAATATAAGGTAAAGTGTCCATTCAACGGTTATAAAGCTAACATGCAGGTGAAGGACAAAGAAACCTCGAGACAACAAACATCGTCATCGTCACCCACACCGTAGGAACAAGAAAAAGAGCTGAGTCGGCCAACAAAGGCCGAAGTAAAAAGAAGAACTCGCCGACGAGGTGCAACCACGGTCTCCATCTCCGGGACCAACAGAAGCACCCAATGAATGACAAGATGGAGAGGTCCTGCTCTACGGACCTGAAACATGGAGCCCTCACTGATAAGTTAAATCAGTAGTTATCTCATATTTAATTTTTTTATGCATTTCAATTTTTTTGCATTCAATTGCATACTTAGTTAATTCCTTCATATTTCATTTCGACAACATAAATTTTCATGCTAGTAACACCTTGACAATAACTTGCAACACTTTTGAGCCATGGGACCACCCCAAGGTGGGGTCGGCTGACCCCACCAGTGGGCCCACTGAGCACATGCTCTATCTTGGCTTAGTACCCTGAGTATGACACAACACTTTGGTGCTCAAGGAGCATCCAAGGTGGGATCGGCCGATCCCACCATGGTGCCCTCCTGCACCCTGACTGCACTTCCACTCAATATGCTCATAAACATCATGCATATCAACAAAGCCAACATCTGAAAAGAAATGGTCCTTTGCTTTACTCTTTAAGCATGAGATGTTCCCCTTTATGTTGGATGCTCATGGGACCACAACAACCAGCCAAAGGCATGTCTTAGTGCTCTCATGGTCCATGGGAATCACTTTAGACATGTCTCCACTTTGGCCATTCATCTTTTCTCTTTCACCAAACACTAGGCAAGGGAATCTCTGAAATTTGTGTCAACTTTGGACCAAACATAGTTGCATCTTTACTAGACACATAATGACACAAAGTTTAAAGATTGAGGGGACATGTAGGGGGGTCGGCCGACCCATGTGTTGGCCCATCCTGAAAATGTATTTACTCACTTTAGACATGTCCCTGGCTAAAGCAAAAGCAAAGTTGAAAGTGTCAAGGAGGGGGGATCGGCCGATCCATGTTGTGGGAGACATCAAGATGCCCTTCTCCCCCTATATATACCCTTGCATTGTGAGCTCAACTCCACACCAAAACCACCAGAACCATCTCGAGCTCACAAGTTCTTCCTTCCTTCCTTAGTTGCAAGTTCATTCTCAAGTTTAGTTTAGTAGCAGCCATCCAAAAACCAAAAACCCAAAAATAGTCCCTATTTCATAGTAGTGGTAGAAGCTTGGTAACTTATCTTGTAGTAAGATGAAGAAGTTGCTTGCCTCCCGTTTCAAAAAGTCCAACAAGGGTGAGAGTTCTTCCCAAGAACCTCACCATGCTAGTGCTCATGAGAGGAGAGAGGTGGAAAGAAGTAAGCTAGTACCCTTCATTCCCCCGGCTAGAGTAATGGAGACCGAGAGTGGCCTCAGGCTAAATGCCGAAGAGATGGGGAAATTCTTCACTCTTAGTGAGTGTAGTTTCTCACACACAAGTATCATTGATCCGGCCCTCTTGCAAGAAACAGGTATGGATTCAGAATTTTATGCTATTTTCAATACCATTGGTTGGGGAGGATTCTTTGAAATTCTTGAATTTGGCATAGAGAACCTAACCAATGAGTTTTTATGCACGCTAAAAGTGAATAACGATGGGGTAGCGTTTCGAATGTTTGGGGTGGAATATGACTTGACTTGGAGCACATTAAACACTGCTTTAGGATTTGATCACTCTTGCCATCTTGATGTAGACCATGCTTTTCATTATGACAAGAATGCTTTCTGGTATGCCATTACTGGCTCTAGTGATTGTTCCAACCCCTCACCACACAAAATTCATAACCCAACCTTACGTTTCATGCACTACTGGCTGTTCACCACTCTTTTCCCTGGCATGAGAGGAGCTTTGGTAAGTGATGATAAGGTGAAACTACTCTATGCCATGGTTAGAAAAGTTAAAGTTTCACCTGTTAAAATGCTAGTGAACTATTGGCTTAGCTACATAAAGCCTAGGAAACCCATATACTTCACATCATTCATCACACGCATAGCCAAAGCTTTGGGTGCACTAGAATCCCAAACTTTTGAGTACATTAAAACCGTGAGAGATGTTCTGGAAGAAAATGTATTTATTGTTTGCGATGTACTCAAAAGAGGTCCCAAGGGTGAACTAATAATGATTTATCCAGGCCATACAGTCGAAATCACTCTCCCTTGTGAGGGACTTCGATTGTATGCGCTTCATACGCTAACCTTTGATTTGGACCCCGAGGAAAGAACCCCAAAAGTTGCAGGTACTAGCAGGAGGACAAGGAGAGCGTCCCGTGCTACTCGAATGGAACAAGGCGGACCTTCACGTCAGGCTGAAGAAGTTGAGGAGGGAGATGAGGCAGCCTCTATGGACATTTCAGGGTCCTTGGGGAGGCCTCCTCGCTCACAGGACACCCCTCACTCTCAAGACACTCCTCGCCCACGGGGTAGAGGAAGGCAACATCAAGGGACGCCGATGGATGAGCTCATCGACAACATGGGTGCAATGAACATCGAACAAGAGGCAACATTGCTTCTTGCACAACAAAACGCCCAACTCCTACGGGCCATTCAAGAAGAAGAAGCACGACGTTGGGTCGGGTGGTACCAGCATTAGCCACCACCACAGTAGGCAAGAACCAAGCTTGGGGGAGATCCTCTCCCCCACCAAGGTAAGTCCTGTATCTTAAGTTATTTACGTTTCAATTAGTTTTCTCATTGCATTTAAAAAAATATACCAAAAATATTTGATTAGTACTCCCCTTAGCACATATGTCTCATATATGTCTATCTTCCCCATGGAAATGATGACTAGTTGCCTTGCTAATGTTTCTCTAGTTCCTAGTTTACAACTTAGTATTTCTCTAAGTATGAGTTACTTAGCTCATTTAAACCATCATGAACCTGAAAACTTTGTGGGTTGCAAGTGCTAGAACTAAGTCTAAGTTGTTGTGAGACATGATATAATGAGACAAGAGCTGCTATAATATTGTTCTAAGCATGATAGATTACCAGAGAATTTATTCTTAAAATGATCAAAATCTTAATTGTTCCTCAATGGTGATAAATTCCTACCACAGCCATATATGCTTTACATGTTTACAAACCTTCTACATAGGCTATTTGCTTTGTATTGAGTGTTGTCAAGTCTTGTTGACCCTTGTTAAGAGACTTTTCATGCTCCTAAGATCAAGATCACGTACACACCTCATATACATGCTGCTTCTACACTGGAAGTACGCAAAAACATGCCTTTCATTTCCACCAAATAGGTTGCTTCATACTCCAAGTGTTAGGAAATCTCTCTCAATTATTTAGTACATGAGACTCCAAAGGCTAGGCAAAATAAAGATGAAAAAAAAGAGATGGACAAGTGAAAGTCCATGAAAAAAAAAGAAGAAAAAAAAAGAAAAAAATGCTAGCCATGTCTCATTAGAAAAGAGAGAAAAAGAAAAAAATATATAGAGAGATAGATCTTATCAAATAAAGAAGCAATCTAGTCCACCACACACTTGCACATCTTGATCTGGGAGTATGACACTCCTCTTCAAGGATCCGAGCTTTGACTTCGCAACAAAATGCAAGTAAGTATGTCATCTTCTTTCATCTCTACCTTGAGCCACACATAAGCCTGTTTATAAGTAGGATGAAATAAAGAAGGCAACACTTATCATATGCCTTGGTGAGGAATCATACACCATTTGAGCGACATGAGAGAACCATATGAGGAACATTAAGTCTTTCTTTTGAAAAATATTGCAAAACCTCCGGTATGAAACTTGCTAAAAACAAGAAAGTTAGTGCTCAAGTCAAACTGTTCTATCTTTCAACCACCTAAGACAAAGGAAAAGCCATAAGCCCCATAGAGTACTAAGGTAATATGGGTGATTTACATAGCTAATTTTTCCATTCAAAGAGAAGAACTTTGTTGTGAGCATGATACTCTTGAAATGTGATGCATAGTAACAATATTGATCCATCGAGGCCAAGTTTGATTGTTTGCTCGGGACGAGCAAAGGTTAAGCTTGGGGGATCTTGTTGACAGAAGTTATAGCATGTTTTACCTTATCAAAATACCGTCAATAGGCCTCGGTTTCAAGGAAGAATAGCATATCATGAGCATATTTATCACTAATAAGTTCCACTTGTACTCTTAGCTTGTGAACTTGTAGGAGATGGCAAAATGAACAAAATGAGGCCAGGTGGGCCCACCATGGGGGTCGGGCGACCCCACCTTTGGGCCACCTCGGCCATGGTGACATGGCATGATCCAAGAGAAGCATGTTCAAGCCAATATCAACCATTGTATCAAGCATGTGCTTTTGCTCAATGCTGCAAGATGAGAAGCACATGGATTCATGGGTCCACACCGAAAACCAAATGCAACCAACTTCACAAGACTTGCTCCATGACATGTGGGGTCACCAAGGGAGAGAAGAAGGTGGGCCAGCCCTGTCATAGGGGGGTCGGCCGATCCCCCCTTGGTGGGACCCTGTAGCACTATTCATCAGGGTGACATCAGCACCTTCTAGAAGATGTACCACGGGCCCACATGTCAGGGACAGGGGTCGGCCGACCCCATGGTGACCCTCATCCAAGTCGGTGGCAAAATGCATGTTTGACACGTGAAGAATATCCAAGCCATTCATCAAGGTCGGTTGCTATGGCGGTGGATCCAAGGGTGAAGAGAGAAGGATCACGCGGATCGCTGACGTGGCACCGGAGTAGCCCCTACTCCACCTCCACTATAAATAGAGGCCTTCACCCTCTCATTCAACACACCCCAAGATAGTTTACATATCTCCACTCTTATGTGAGATCAAGCAAGAGTAGTAGTAGTTAGTCTAGAGTGGGAGTTAGAGTCGAGTCGGGCGAAGCTCGGGTCTCCGGAGTCGTCTTCTGGGAGTCTGGTATAGCCCTTGTATCTTTCTTCTTTTGTAAGACTTTATTTATTTAATATATTATTCTTTCTTTACTTTACTTTGCATTTACTTTCCAAGTATTTATTTAAGTATTTACTTAGTGCAAGTCTATATTTATATAGTCTTGTTGTGTGCTTATCTTAGTTCTATAGTTGTCTTAGTTAGATTGATTTCCTTTAAGTAGCTTCTTGTGTGTGCGTCATCGTCCTATCTTAGGATATGGGCTTTAGCTATTTTGATCGATAGCTAAAGGTATAGATAAGTGTGAGCGTGGTGCTCATACTTTATCTTATCTTTGACTACCGCTGGCTTGCACGGACAGTAGGGGCGCATGGGCAAAAGGTGACAGATTTTGCCTGGCTACTTAGATCCCCTCACGTGAACTCAGGCTAGTTCTTAAAAGGTAAGGCGTCCATAAGCCAAATATCCGCTTGCGTACTGGGTTAGGTGAACAACCTTCTATCGCTTTACTCTCTCGTTTATCCCTCTCACACAAGTAGCAAGGCGTCAATCTAGTTAAGTCATATATTTAATTACGATTAGTTCATAGGAGTAAAGGTAGAAACATAGGAGTACTTTATACTCACTCGTTGTCCTCCCACCTAGCTAACTCTACTAAAGTTATCTTTCATATCATATACTCTTTGCTTAACTTATTTATCTTATCTATCTATCCTCCATTATATCCACTTATACCCCTTTGCTTCTCTAATTGATAATAGATTATAGTAAGACTAAAGGATCTATCTTTCCTCTCTCTACATCTTTCCTAGCTTGCTTTCCTTTGGGATAAAATAAATAACGATACCTTGGAATACTCCCGGGTGAAGTGCTACATCGGTATTTTCTGTGCGCTTGCGGAACTATCCAATAGTCAATAGTTTTACCACCAAGACACTTCTGGCGCCATTGCTGGGGTTAGGCTCCATAGTCTAGTTCTAGTGGTTGCGCTAAGAAGTGTCAACAAGCGTTTCTGGCGCCGTTGCCGGGGATAGATTAAAACTCTATTCTTAGTAGCGACGCTAAGAAATACCAACACAATGCTTCAACTTTCTCCTAGGAGTTGACTTTCTAGTCAACATCCTGTAACAATGGCTATATCGGAGCCGCATAATTTGGAATTGTCTGGCATCAAACCGGCAGGTTTCGTAATTTGACGATTTTTCTCTTCCTTGTCAATTACAGGTCAAATTGACTGGCATGTCTGAAGTTGTTCTCACCAAGAATCTACACTGCCATCCATTGAAGGTCCAGGAGGTCAAGACCTTGGTCTACACGGCCTCTGAGGACCGTGTTCAAGTGTGTTGGCACCCTCATCCAAAATTTTGTGTCAACACATTCTTTTGGCACGCCCAGTGGGACCACAGTCGTCTGATCACGACAATCGGCAATGATGAAGTGCTGAACGTGACGATGGATGAATTTTCAGATGAGCTCCGACAAATGATAGAACAAACCGTTGAGCAATATCGGCACATGTGTAGTTTTAGTAGAACGAGGGATAAGAAAATTATCCAGAAGTCTCATCTTCCAAGGGTGGTTCTAGAGGGTCATGTCGATCCAATGATCCAGATCCAACATAACGCCATGCAAGAAACAATTAGCAAAGCAATGTTTGCCATGTTGATGAATCATAATGAAACATTCCTCAACAGCCTCTCTAATGCCATTAAGGAAGCTTTCAACTTGGGTAATGATAGAAGAGGTCCAACGTATACAGTTGGAGGCAATCAAGGAGCTGGAACTTCTGGGGGTTTACAGATGAATAGCCCCAATGGCAATGGAAATCAAATGATAATTAGCCCTGGGGGCATGACACCGCAGCCAATGCAATAGCCGAATATGAGTAACAATATATACTCATCGGCTACAAAAATAGCTCCCCATGCAAGGAGGATTACCAGAGATTTCAATGCACCACCGCATCAAGGGAATCTAGCACTTGGCGATGTTCCTCCTAGGTATCACTATGTGTCAGATTTTTATACTTTAGATGGTCAGGAGAATCCGGGGTATCATGGTTATACTTTCGGGGGCAGAACATCGGCTATCAAGGGCCGGTGAATCAAGTAGATCAGTTGATGAGTCGAGTCACTAACATAGTTCAGAAATAGTTTGGCTTGACGCCGAAAACAACATTGACTGGTTATAAGAAACCATATCCAGAATGGTATGATCAGGTTGTCTTTCCTCCAAGGTATAGGGTTCCTGATTTCACCAAATTCACAGGAACAGGGTCAGTGACAACTATAGAACATATAACTCAGTTCTTGGTCCAGCTTGGGGAAGTTGGTGACGAGCCAACACTTAAAGTCAGGATGTTTCCTTTATCTTTGTCTGGTTCGGCTTTCTCGTGGTTTTCGTCTCTTCCACCCAATTCCATTCAAAGCTGGGAAGCTTTGGAAGACAAGTTCCATAAATACTTTGACTCTGGCATTTTGGAAAAGGGAGTTGTGGACCTAGTTGATATAAGGCAGGGAAACAATGAAACCAGATGTCAATATCTTCAGAGGTTTAGAGAGATGAAGAATCAATGCTACACCTTGTCATTATCAGATGCAGAGGTAGTTAGCATTGCAATTCGAGGGCTAATACCAGCCATAAGAGAAAAAATTGGTTTCGGTTGCACTAGCATGGCTAATTGTTGACACTTCTTAACGCAACCACTAGAACTAGACTATGGAGCCTAACCCTAGCAACGACGCTAGAAGTGTCTTGGTGGTAAAACTATTGACTATTGGATAATTCCGCAAGCGCACAGAATATACCGATGTAGCACTTCACCCAAGAGTATTCCAAGGTATCGTTATTTATTTTATCCCAAAGGAAAGCAAGCTAGGAAAGATGTAGAGAGAGGAAAGATAGATCCTTTAGTCTTACTATAATCTATTATCAATTAGAGAAGCAAAAGGGGATAAGTGGATATAAGCGAGGATAGATAGATAAGATAAATAAGTTAAGCAAAGAGTATAAGATATGAAAGATAACTTTAGTAGAGTTAGCTAGGTGGGAGGATAACGAGTGAGTATAAAGTACTCCTATGTTTCTACCTTTACTCCTATGAACTAATCTTAATTAAATAGATGACTTAACTAGATTGACGCCTTGCTACTTGTGTGAGAGGGATAAACGAGAGAGTAAAGCGATAGAAGGTTGTTCACCTAACCCAATACTCAAGCGGATATTTGGCTTATGGACGCCTTACCTTTTAAAAACTAGTCTGAGTTCACATGAGGGGATCTAGGTAGCCAGGCAAAATCTGTCACCTTTTGCCCATGCGCCCCTACTGTCCGTGCAAGCCAGCGGTAGTCAAAGATAAGATGAAGTATGAGCACCACGCTCACACTTATCTACACCTTTAGTTATCGATCAAAATAGCTAAAGCCCCTATCCTAAGATAGGATGATGACGCACACAAGAAGCTATTTAAAGGAAATCAATCTAACTAAGACAACTATAGAACCAAGATAAGCACACAACAAGACTATATAAATATAGACTTGCACTAAGTAAATACTTAAATAAATACTTGGAAAGTAAATACTTAAGTAAATGCAAAGTAAAGTAAAGAAATAATAATATATTAAATAAATAAAGTCTTACAAAAGAAGAAAGATACAAGGGCTATACCAGACTCCCAAAAGATGACTCCGGAGACCCGAGCTTCGCCCGACTCAACTCTAACTCCCACTACTAGACTAACTACTACTACTCTTGCTTGATCTCACATGAAAGTGGAGATATGTGTTGTGAGATATATATAATGGGAGGGTGAAGGCCTCTATTTATAGTGGAGGTGGAGTAGGGGCTACTCCGGCCCCACGTCAGCGATCCGTGTGCTCATCCTCTCTTCACCCTTGGATCCACCGCCATAGCAACCGACCTTGATGAATGGCTTGGATATTGTTCACGTGTGAAACATGTTCTTTGCCATCAACTTGGATGAAGTTCACCATGGGGTCGGCCGACCCCCCTCTATGACATGTGGGCCCGCGGTACATCTTCTAGAAGGTGATGATGTCATCCTGACGAATAGTGCAGATGGGCCCCACCAAGGGGGGTCGGCCGACCCCCCTATGATAGGGCTGGCCCACCACCTTCTCTCCCTTGGTGACCCCACATGTCATGGAGCAAGTCTTGTGATGTTGGTTGCATTTGGTTTTTGGTGTGGACCCATGAATCCATGTGCTTCTCATCTTGCACCATTGAGCAAAAGCACATGTTTGATCCAATGGTTGATATTGACTTGACCATGCTTCTCTTGGATCATGCCATGTCACCATGGCCGAGGTGGCCCCAAGGTGGGGTCGGCCGACCCCCTTGGTGGGCCCACCTGGCCTCGTTTTGTTCATTTTGCCATCTCCTACACGTTCACAAGCTAAGAGTACAAGTCAAACTTATTAGTGATAAATATGCTCATTTTATGCTATTCTTCCTTGAAACCGAGTCCTGTTGATGGTATTTTGATAAGGTAAAACATGTTATAACTTCCATCAACAAGATCCCCCAAGCTTAACCTTTGCTCGTCCCGAGCAAACAATCAAACTTGGCCTCGGTGGATCAGTATTGTTACTATGCATCACATTTCAAGAGTTCCATGTGCACAACAAAGTTCTTCTATTTGAATGGAAAAATTAGCTATGTAAATCACCCATATTACCTTAGTACTCTATGGGGCTTATGGCTTTTCCTTTGTCTTAGGTGGTTGAAAGATAGAACAGTTTGACTTGAGCACTAACTTTCTTATTTTTAGCAAGTTTCATACTGGAGGTTTTGCAATATTTTTCAAAAGAAAGACTTAATGTTCCTCATATGGTTCTCTCATGTCGCTCAAATGGTGTATGATTCCTCACCAAGGCATATGATAAGTGTTGCCTTCTTTGTTTCATCCTACTTCTAAAAAGGCTTATGTGTAGCTCAAGGTAGAGATGAAAGAAGATGACATACTTACTTGCATTTTCACTACTAGAAACTTGAAATTCCCTCCCAGTGCACTACCGTCAGGAAAAATAAAAATATTGTTATGAAAATGTACGTATTGTCATAAAAAGTAAAAATATCGCTTTGAAATTTCTTACGGTGTACTTACTGTCAGGGAAAATAAAAATACCGTTAGGGCTAGCTCGACAGGGTAATTCCAGTTTTCACTAACGTTGGTGAGGGAATTTCAAGTTTCCAGTAGTGTTTGTTGTGAAGTCAAAGCTCGGATCCTTGAAGAGAAGTATCATACTCCCAGATCAAGATGTGCAAGTGTGTGGTGTATAGTGGACTAGATTGCTTCTTTATTTGATAAGATCTATATCTCTATATTTTTTTCTCTTCTTTTTTTCTTTTCTAATGAGACATGGCTAGCATTTTTTTCATGGACTTTCACTTGTCCATCTTTATTTTGCCTAGCCCTTTTGAGTCTCATCTATTAAATAATTGAGAGAGATTTCCTAACACTTGGAGTATGAAGCAACCTATTTGGTGGAAATGAAAGGCATGTTTTTGCGTACTTCTAGTGTAGAAACAACATGTATATGAGGTGTGTACGTGATCTTGATCTTAGGAGCATGAAAAGTCTCTTAACAAGGGTCAACGATACTTGACAACACTCAATACAAAGCAAATAGCCTATGTAGAAGATTTGTAAACATGTAAAGCATATATGGCTGTGGTAGGAATTTATCACCATTGAGGAACAATTAAGATTTTGATCATTTTAAGGATAAATTCTCCGGTAATCTATCATGCTCAAATAGCCTATGTAGAAGGTTTGTAAACATGTAAAGCATATATGGATGTGGTAGGAATTTATCACCATTGTGGAACAATTAAGATTTTGATCATTTTAAGGATAAATTCTTCGGTAATCTATCATGCTTAGAACAATATTATAGCAGCTCTTGTCTCACTGTATCATGTCTCACAACAACTTAGACTTAGTTCTAGCACTTGCAACCCACAAAATTTTCAGGTTCATGATGGTTTAAATGAGCTAAGTAACCCATACTTAGAGAAATACTAAGTTGTAAACTAGGCACTAGATAAACATTAGCAAGGAAACTAGTCATCATTTCTATGGGGAAGATAGACATATATGAGACACTAGGTAGCATGCTCGTGCATTGCTACCGGATAACATAAAAACTATGCTAAAAATAAACGGATCGCACGATAATAACAATATTATGAAATTAAATACCATATTTAAAAAAATATTTAATCTAGTGATGTGGCCAAGATAATGTTTCATAACATCGCAGACTCACAAACATTATTGTATAGGTCTTTCCGTGATACGGCTAAGATAATGTTTTATATCGACAGGAAGATATCTTCGATATCCATTTCTTTCGTGTGCCAATAAATCGATGAATAAGTTTCGCCGCATCACCATACGATCCTGTACACAGGTTATGTATATATGTAAATATTTCTCTACCAAATAATTAATACTACGTGAAATGAAAATCTCTCATAAAACCATAAAACAAAGTATGTTTTAGGTACCGTATAAATATGTGTGATTTTAGGTCTATTCCACGCATTCATATATTGTAGAATAAGGTATCCACTTGAGCACCTGTAGCCAGAATCGCCATCAGCAGTATATATATACAAATAGTTAAATCATAAATATTATGAATGCAAGCTTTGATAACTTGAGTTAGTTACCCATCTATATCATGTGCAATGTCTGTCGCACGAATGAATTTCAATTTGAAGATATCCTCATTCCATCTGGGAATATATTTATTCATTGCGGCAGTATATTGCATATTAAATCCAAGAGTTTGTCTGGCATACATCAGCTGTGGTATGTCTTTGCACCACTCTTCAACATGTCTAGGATCAATCATGGTAACCGTCTTCTCCTGCTGGTCAACAATATAAAGCATATATTTTTGAATGTGCAGCCACGGTAAAAGAAACTGCAAACATGGTTGTAATTAGAATAATATATAGGAAACAATTATTAAAAGCAGAATGAAGCGACTTACGTATCTGCAAATTGTGGTATGTCGTATTTCATATCCCCACATATACCGATCGCAACAGCTAGTTCTTTCGCACTTTGTCTTTTACGGTATTCTGGGCTTTTTGTTAAAGCGCACATTTTCTGGAGGAGAACATTTTTTAGAGTGGGGATTAATATAACTTATTCTATTTTATATAATTAAAAGACCAACAAATAAGACAATATAATATAGCATAATAATTAAAAATATGCTTACACAAAAGCGTAGGTCCATATGATGCTTCATAATACTATTATATCATGTCAGTGTTCTGAACTCTCGAACTGCCTGAAAACGAACACTTAAACTAAAACAGTTCTCAGAGATACCTCGACTGTCCATTAACAACTCTCGTAGGTCCTTGACACTTAGGGCAATCATCGAGGGGTGAAAGCCTTTAACCCAAGGTCTCCTGCAAAGCATTGAACACATAGATGATTATCTAATTATAAGAGAGCATACTACTTTTAGTAAATTAATTAAAATAAGCATGTAGCCTACTTCAATATCGCTTCATTCTGAATTGCCATGACATAATCACATAGTAACTCAGTCATCTCTTCCCCATTCATTGGCATATCTTTCATGACCTCAAATGCCCAAAACTCATCAGACTCTTGATTGGCATGACATGTGAGGGTTTTTTCTGAGTTTGTATGTGTTCAGGTGTGTCATTTTGAACCACTAAGCATTCATCCTCCTCGTAATGTTTCCTCTTTTTCGTGGACGCTTCAACCTTGGTTGGATCCTCTATTATGACACAGTCGCTTGGTGTTCCAATATTGTCATCGGTATCGAGATACAGAGACCCCTTTCGTTTATTTAACTCTGACGATAGCAAGATCGCCGCAAGCGTCAGTCTAAATTCTTTCATATCATCCTGCAAAATAGTATAGACATCCTCCTCTATTTATTTATTTATCACCCTATAGGTAGTAAATACTCATGACTTGTGGTAAGACCCATAGTGAATTACCTGGTTGAACTCGTCTGATAATTCATTCCCGGTCCAATACTCCATAAAGGTTATTAAGAATAAACCACATGAATAACTACATACAACATTAATAGAGGTTCAGACATATTAAATAAAAGAGGTCAAAGGCACACATAATTGAAATATTATACGATGTCGTTACTTTCAACGTACCCATCATTTTGTAAATTTTTACCATGAAAAATCTCTTCTATTGGCCATTCATCAACTTCAATATCTGGCCACCTGTGCTCTTTCAGGACTATATTCTTCTCCTGCTCCAATATGAATTCTATTTGCTTCCTCATTCCAACTCGCTATTTATTCATAGAAGAATGAATCAATTAGGCTTTATAAAATAAAATATATATATAATTACTAATGTTAAAAAATACCCACGACTTTATTCTGGTCAGCACGTCCGAACATCATGTCCAAAGAGTCTAGCACCTGAACCTCACGTTTTTTAGCATTTATAACACCAAGATACCAGTGTGAAGCGCGCACATTTATTGGGAGGAACACCTTTCAAATCGAATAATAAACAATTTGTCCGACACAAGAATCTAATAACCAAAGAACAATATATTGTTTTAAAAATTCCTACCATGTCATGGTCTAAGTAAGCTAGCACCCTTTTTGTTAAAGCAGGACGATGGGAAGTGCCGCGGATAGGGTAATTGACTCCAATGTGCTGGCTCTTTTCCCCATCCCACTTCATTAATGCAGTTATGCAAGAATTTTCAAGGTAGACTTTACCTCCCGATCTTTGTTCCAAATCCTTCTGGGCCTTGATCACATTAACATAAGCATCTATGACCTACATATAATGAGCCATTAAAAGGAAAAGACATAGAAGTTACCTATGTTTGATTCATTATTATAACTTGTGTTTATTACCTCATCACCTAAGAATTCTTGTGGCCGAAAAAGACACTCTATGTGATTTCTCGACACTAGAACATCATCGATGAGCACAAGCTCCTCCTTGCCCGGTAAAGGTGGAATTTTTTTAGCAGTTTCAATTATGGCTCTATCACTTTCGGTACAAACATAATCTGGAAAACACAACGTACTCATAGGATTATCACAAATATATAATGTATATATATAATAAATAAATAAGTAGCATAATAGATGAACAACGTACTACCTTCTGGCGCGATGCGAGTTGACGATGATTTTTTGGGTTTGTTATGCATCAAACCTTCTGTCAATTTATCAGGCAACAATTCTTTTTGTTTTGATGGAACCACATCAGGAGAATCCCACTGAGCCACCTTGTGAATATCAACCTTTGACATATTGTTAATGTCGTCCTTGGCGATAACATTTGCGGAAGATTCTAGTTCTAACAATAATTTGATATCATAGTTTGTCTCCTCTCCAAATGGCTCAATCCTATCATTACTTTGTCCGGTGGAGACATGTTCTTCCATGGTTTCCTGCCCATAGTAAATGAAGATACCATATAAAGTCATCAAGTTAGGCCTCAACAGATTATCATTAGTGATAGAATTGATATTTGAGGAGAGTTTTGTCATTATCTATGTTCCTCTAATAAAATATTATTTATTGAACATATTTTTTTCTTTTTCCTTCATCGTTATATTTTGTTCTTTCCTCGATGCGGTTCCTCAACTTGCGAGTTGCGATGCCGCGGCTGGTCCTCGCCCCCATGCTCGTTGCTGCCCAAATCGCTATACGGCGCGCCACCGGCGAGGTCTCCGGCGGTCGCGGGAGGTGGCGGTGGGAAGGGGGGAGAAGAGGAGGGAGGAAGAAGAAGGCAGGTGGGTGGAGGTGTGCGCGGGGATCTTTCCCAGCTCGCGCACGCTAACGAGCGACGCCGACGCTGCTGCCCGTGGCCGTCGCCACCCGCCAGTATGAGCCACACCGCCCGGGGAGGTTTCATAGCTCATTCTCTCACTCATTTCTCTCTCTTAAACATGCATAGAGTTATTGGTGAAACGATTTTACTAAATGTTTTTTTTTCAACACAACTTATCTACACTAAGAAAGCTGCTCCTAAAGCCATTGTACCAAATGAGGTCATATTGTTCTATATCTTGTTTCGTCTTGCACCTCTCTTGTCCTTCCTTTGAAGTGTCGAATGTAATATCCCCACTGTTAATCTCTCCCTACATGAAACCTACCTATTTTTGCCTGGACTCTGGTCTCTGCCAATTCAAGTCCCATTTGAGCGTGAGATCTTCGTAGCAAAAAAAAAGTGCCCCGCAGGAGGAGGACAGAAAAGATAGGTTTCGGATCCTGCCTGCGTCAGCCCATGCCTTTAGGCGGGTACAGCAGCAGCGCGAGAGGTAAATGCGAGCCTAAGCTTTTTAGTGCGGCCGGAGTCCGTTCCACGTAGTGGCCAGCACACACAGCGACCTCCCCGCGTTTTTTCGTATTGTTGATTGTTATTAATTGGAGTTAATTACAGTTGCAGTACCGATAAATACTTTTTAGGGACACGATGACCTGCCATCGCAACGAGGACGTCCTGCCACAAAGGCCGAATCGCAAGTCGTCCAGCAAACACCGAGCAATCTGTTATTTACACAAAAAAGGCACTCAGAAGGTTTTCTCTGAAACCAGGTCTCACCACTCTTGCCCCCAAAAAAGAAACAAACCACATCTCGCCACGCCAATCTCGCCAACAAAAAAAGGAAAAGAGGTTAACTCTAAATAGATTGCAGAGAGATGTTGAACTATACAAACTGAGAGAACAAATTGAAATGTGTCTTATATTTTCTAGATTATAATGAAATGTACTAATCAAGAGTAAGAAATCATCTCTCTCACAAATAATGAGCACAACAAGTACCTAGCACTTTGAGCAACTAATCCAACAAGAACTACAGGCCACGTGAAGCGTCCGAACTGCACACGAAAAGAAAAGGTTAACTCTAAATAGATTGCAGAGAAAGATGTTGAACTATTATATAACATTGCAGAGAAATATAATAGGTTAACTCTAAATAGCCTGCAGTCCTACAGAAGGTATTTTAGGCTTCCAGTTAAGGTCAATGATACCTATTATATTTTTTTTAGGTCTCATCCAACAGATATACAGAGTGGTCAAGAATGGCAGCGAGCAAACAATCTCTCACAACTAAAAAGAGTAAAGAGGGGACACCATTTTGGTGCGACCAAATTTCGCCAAGTGGGACTGCTAATTAACACTAACACCAAGTGCAAAGGTTGACATTAGTATCTATTTTTCAAACATTTGGAGATGAACCCTTATGATCAGTTGACATAGGGGATTCAATGAACTTTGCTGGACAGTTCTAACTTCGTCAAGGCCAACTTCCACTTGTCTAATTACAAATAGCAGTTGCTCTTTTAGTTATCAGAGAAACATCGCCTAATGAAACCCCAACCTGAAGCCCCAGCGAACCCACTCTATGGTTCCCAAGCATCCCCGCCATCTGCTAGGATCATAAAAGACAACATGATGCAGCAGGAATGATGGCACCAGGAAACACAGGTCCAAGAGGGACCAGTAATCCTAGCTTGCTTGCATTAGGGCCTCGTTGAAATGTAGGAATTTCACAGGAATGTACCAGGATTTTTTGCATTTGTCCAGTGAAAAAGAACTGATTTTTGTACTATTCCTGTATTCCCCTATCAAATTCCTATGTTCCAAAGGGACCTAAACATTTCATAGATCAAATTCACATGAAAAACACATAGGGAAAAAACAACAACCAAAGTTTACGTGCATCTAAGGATTAAAAAATAAAATAGAATTGTTCCAAAAATAAAGTCAGGAAATGTTAAACTTGCTTATATAACAGGTGAATGGCTTAAAATTCAGTAGATACAAACAAAACAAAACGAAGCATCCACTATTCCTAGATACAAAGGAAATCATCAAACTAAAGGAGCGCTGCAAAAAATGTTGTCATTGCTGAAGAGAGGCCTAAGCTCTTAGAAAAGGCAATCAAGAACCACTAAAGAAGGCTTCAATGCTTGGGGCGGGGGTGGGCATGGAGGCATGTGACATAATTGAAGTTGTCATAGCCAACTTGAAAGTCAGTTTAGCCGACTTTTCAAGCAGGGCTACGATAAGCTCCAGATCAAGACAAAAATTGGATCGAGCTTCGATGAACTTTTGGACAAAAATGTTTCAGAACATGAAGTATAGTATCAAGCAAGGGGTATTTGCAGTCATCAACAAATCATAAAGAAGAATTGAGTTGTCAATCACAAGGTACGGAATTGTGCTGCTGCACCTCATCATATTTTTGGTCGATTATATATCAATGAACTTAGCTGTAGAAGTATGCGTATTCCGCCATATGTTGTTCAATATCCTGTTGCATACCCAAGCTATAATTCATTACCACCATCAATGGTTGCTAGCAATAGTTTGGTCAAAATCCACAACTTGAAATCACAAGAAGTCAAGAAAGATGAGAAAAGGCAACAAGCACATTCTTGCATCTCAATACCTGAGGTGGTGTAGGAAAATCACTATAGAACAGTAGAGAAATCACTACTTGAGTCTGAAAGCCTCAAACCCTCAAAATTGTAAAAAGTGCATACTGATTCCATAGACACTTTAAAATAGATCATTCCTCATTATTTGTGTTGTTAGCAGCAAGACAAAAGATATAAATTCTAGCACCCTAACCTGAGAACCAAGAGAGAATTATTTATAGATAATGAAGCAACTTATATTTGATTATTTGACAAAAGCATATTATGGAAATTACATAAAAAGGTTAAGGAACTATCCTGAAATACATGCAAGGCAAATTATTGTCATCAGATCAGTATGAATCAGGCAAAAGAACTGCAAGTATTAAAAATGAAAATTACGATATGAAAAACAGAACCTGTCCGGAGGAGGCCGGCGGTTTGAGGGCGCGTTTTTCCGGCGGCAGCTCCGTGCGAACCCGAGGGATGACCTCGACCTTGGGGAGCGGTTTGGGGGCGCGCCGTCCGACGCTGCTCGGTCGGGGCGCGCGGCCGGCGGCGGTAGGGCGCGGACGGCGGCTGATCCGGACCTCGACCTTGGGGACTGGCTTAGGGGCGCGCCGTCCGACGCTGCTCGATCGGGGCGCGCGGCCGGCGGCTACAGGGCGCAGGGAGGCGGCCGAGGCGCTGCGATGGCGATGTCACGAGGGGAGCAGTAGTCGCGCGTCGAAGGGGTGGGGAGCCAGGGAGGGGGGACGCGCGGCCGGCGGCGGCGGGGCGCGCCGAAGGGATGGGGAGGGGGGGGCGCGCGGCCGGAGGCGGCGAGGCGCGCCGAAGGGGTGGGGACGGGGGTGCACGGCCGGCGGCGGCGGGGGCGCGCGGCCGGAGGCGGCGAGGCGCGATGTGGGTGGGGAGCCAGGGAGGGGGGGACGCGCGGCCAGCGGCGGCGGGGCGCGCCGAAGGGATGGGGAGGGGGCGCGCGGCCGGAGGCGGCGGGGCGCGCCGAAGGGGTGGGGAGGGGGGTGCACGGCCGGCGGCGGCGGGGCGTGCCGAAGGGGTGTGGAGGCGGGGCGCGCGGCCGGAGGCGGCGAGGCGCGATGTGGGTGGGGAGCCAGGGAGGGGGGGGACGCGCGGCCGGCGGCGGCGGGGCGCGCCGAAGGGATGGGGAGGGGGGGGCGCGGCCGGAGGCGGCGGAGCGCGCCGAAGGGGTGGGGAGGGGGGCGCGGCTGCCGGCGGCGGGGCGCGATGTCGCGCCGAAGGGGTGGAGAGGGTGTTTTTTCATCGGTGTTCATAGAGCGCGTGAGGTAGGGAGGGGGATCATTTCGCACGGAGAGAGAGGACGGTGAAGCGATATTTTTTCCGCACCAAACTTTTGTCCCATGTTTAGTCTTTTTAGTTGTGAGAGATATGTGCTAAGGGGAATACTAAGCAAATATTTTTGGTATTTTCTCTTTTTTTAAATGCAATGAGAAAACTAATTGAAACGTAAATAACTTAAGATACAGGACTTACCTTGGTTGGGGAGAGGATCTCCCCCAAGCTTGGTTCTTGCCTACTGTGGTGGTGGATAATGCTGGTACCACCCAGCCCAACGTCGTGCTTCTTCTTCTTGAATGGCCTGCAGGAGTTGGGCGTTTTGTTGTGCCAGAAGCAATGTTGCCTCTTGTTCGATGTCCATCGCACCCATGTTGTCGATGAGCTCGTCCATCGGCGTCCTTTGATGTTGCCTTCCTTTACCCCGTGGGCGTGGAGTGCCTTGAGAGCGAGGAGTGTCCTGTGAGAGAGGAGGCCTCCTCAAGTACCCTGAAATGTCCATAGAGGCTGCCTCATCTCCCTCCTCAACTTCTTTAGCCTAATGTGAAGGTCC